>ML317755.1:0-13375 GCA_005239505.1 Nicotiana paniculata
TCTCTCTGTGGCTTCGAATCCCCTCAAATTGTGTTGTTTGGTGTCTATTTATATGTTTAGGGCAAACCCTAATCATGTAGGATACTTCTATTTCAACCGGGAAACACTTAACTCGTCAAAACTCGGACTTGGGCGAAACTGGGGACCCCGGGCGTTTTGGCTCTAACGCACCCCTAAAGCCAGGGCAGGCCTGGCGTTAGGGACCTAACGCCCCCCTAACTCCAGGGGGTACTAGGAATTATGGGGAAAACTCCCCCCTAACGCCAGGGGGTGCCAGGATTTAGGGGGCAAACGCCCGGCTATCTCCGGGGCGTCTCCTTTTGCGTATTTTCGACGTATTTGCATCCCTTTAGCTCCGTTTCCATCTCCAATTCACCTACACATAAANGCACCTCAAATGTAAGGTATATCACATGCTAGACTATGCAATTTAGTATCACATCACTCCCCCAAACTTAATTTTTTGCTTGTCCTCAAGAAAATAAAGTAGTTCCCACATCCACCAGTTAAGAGCCATTCTAGCTAATAGGTGAATCAATCACACATCAATTGGGACCAACAATTACCCACGACACTTATGCATTATCAACAAAGCAACAAGTTAAACTTTTAAGCACGAATAGTTCTAATGTGACACTTGAGCATCAAGAGTTGACTTTATTTATCAAGGAAGCTCTCTCTCTCATGTAGGCCATTGTGGATCCCAAACTCCTCTTCCTCTAATCTCCATTTGCATAACTCACTTAATGATATAACTCTCAATTCAAATATTTGTGAATGTTCACTCATCTCTCTCAAAGGAATGTCGCAAGTATGACTTTAAGTACCATAGGTTTGACCCTCATGTAAATCACCACTAATGTAAGCTTACTCGGCTTGAAATCACGTAGGGATTTTTTAGGATGCAATGAAGGCTTTTGGAATAAGGTTGGATAAGCTATGATAAAACAAGTTCATCTTTTCTTAAGCACCCCATTTTCTTTTATCGGCTCATGCTTTTGCCCACTCTTTGAGACATTTTCTTTTCCTTAGAGGAACTAGAGAGACTTAACATCACTCTTTCTTGGTCATGATATTCAGTTTCTCCTTCTTTGCTTTTCCATGCTTTATATCATTACTTTTCTTTGAATCCCTTCAACTTTTCAACTCATTCACTTTCTTTTTGCATTTTTGTTTTTTGTTATTTCTTTTTCTTGCCTTTCCTTCTCTTCATTTGTTTTCTCTTTTGCCTTGATACCATTTTCAAACTCCTGATCTCTCCCCAAAACTTATATTTTTAGCCAATTGTTTCACAAGAGTGTTAATGAAATCTCGGGTGCCAAGAGAGGGTCACAATAAAGCGGGTAGTGGCTTGTAACGTGGTGATGAAATGAGAGAGGTTTTAGGATCAATTGGTTTGACTAGGGATAAAAACTTTGGTAGGCCATAAAAATTTCAAACAGGTCAAGGAGAGCCTACAATCACTTCTCAAGCCAAGCAAAACTTAAAATTTTGCCTAAATACACATTCGGAGCAAGTTCTAGACCATTTGCACGAGTACTTGGAATTGCAACAAAAACATCTGACCTCTCACGCCTATGTCTCATTTTTTTGGCTTGGTTCACTTTGTGCTTAATGCTTTATATTTTGTGGCTCTGTGAATACTTGTAATTGTTTGAGAATCGGAATGGCACCGTCCTTAGTGAGTCATATGCTATGTGTGGTGAGATTTGTATAGTCCGTATCATTGCATAAGAGTCTAGAACTTGCCCGGCATGTGAGTTGCAGCGAAATTTTAGGTTTTGCTCGATTTGAAAAATAATTTTAGGCTTTATTTGATCCTATTGAGCTTAATGCGTACCACAAATAAAATTATCCCTAGTCAACCCTTTTGAGCCTATAAACTTTTATTTGGGAACCACATTATAAGCCTATACCCCTTTGTTCTTAATTCTCATTATTTTGATCATTTTACCTCTTAAAGCACTTTAATTGTGAAATGAGGGCTATAAGAAGTAAGGACTAAGTGTGGGGTGACTTTCGAGTGGAACCAATTAAAGAAACAAGGGTGCACTTATTTTGTAAAATAATACACCACTAGCGAAAACTGAAAAGGAAAAAATAATAGTAGAAAAAAACAAGAGAAGAAAAGAAAGCAAAATATAGATGAATAAATTATTGTCTTGTTCTTGCTAGTGGGGTATAAAGTAAAGTAGTACTTAAAGAAAGAGGGAATATTTTTGGGGTGATCTTGTTTGTGAAATTGAAGTGGATTGAAGAATTTGCGCTTGAAGTTTATTATGTGATATGTTAAAGTGCTTGGGAAGATGAACCACTAATACAAAATATATCTTACCCTTACCTTATCCCACATTACAACCATGAAAAATTCCTAATTGATTTTAGATTGAGCAAACCTACATTAGTAGAGATTTACATAATGGGCAAGCCTATGGTACTTTGTGCATGCATGTGACTTCTTTGTGAGAGCGAGGAATTTCTTTGATATATGTGAGTCCTTAAAATATATTTGAGCATTTGATTCGAATCTATGGATTCAACTTACTCTTTTGTTCTTGTTGTGAGGGCATATGATTTTGAAAGGGATAGGTGACGTCATTGCTAAATGTTCAAGCCATGAATGCATTGTGATATTGAGTCGGTTTATGAGGCTAAGATTGTTATAAGCATGTTGTCTTGTTGTTGAATAAATTTTTTAAAGTATCGCATAAAGGAAAAAGAAGTGTGTGTTGAAGGCATATGCTAAAGTTTAATTGTTGGTATCAACCATATTCATAGGTATATTGTGCTTCATATGTGTTAAAAGAATATAAAGTGCTCAAGGTTAGTGTGAATTGGTGGTTGACTCGAGAACGAGCAAGGTTTAAGTGTAGGGTGGTGATGTTAGGCCAAAATGCTATACTTTTAGTACATTACTCGCCTTACATGTTGTTAGTTTAGTGGTTATTTGTGCGACGTTTGAGCTAAATTATATTGTTTATGTGTAGGATCATCGGAAGACAAAGACGAGTGAATGTTGCACAAAAAGAGGACAAAAATGCAAGAAAAGAGCACAAAAATGCCAAGTACCTAAACCGTGCTACATACCAGCCTTCGCGAGGTCTATAGCCAGCTTGACCGCGCTACATACTAGGCTTCGCGAGGTCTATAGCCAGCTTGACCGCGCTACAGACCAGGCTTCGCGAGGTCATAGCCAGCTTGACTGTGCTATAGACCACGTTTTGCGAGGTATATGCCAGGTTGACCGCGCTATAAGCCTGGTTTCGCGAGGTCTATAGCTCAGTAATTAAAAGTCGTGGGTTAAAAGTCTCCAACCCGGATTTGGACTCAAGGACTTCAACCGTAGCCTATAAATACTCCCTAAACATGTCTAGGAGAGAGGAGGGACATATTTTAGAGCAAATTCAACCTAGAGGGCGGACATTATTAGAGAGGCAAGAAGGCTACGAGAACACTTGGAAGTAACGAATCACAAGAGTTTACTCTTCCGTTCTTCCTTAATATGTATTTTATTTCTTTCAATTATTATCATGATTTTTAGTATGGCTATGAGTAGCTAAACTTTCCCATCTAGGGTTTGATGGAACCTTTTGAAGTATGATTTTTCTGTTGCGTTTAATATAATTTTGCCGTTGGATTTTCTCTTCTTGTTCAACTACGTGATTATTTTAGTTGATTGAAGGGCCCTCAGTTGACTGTGCCTATTTAGTGTGTATTTCTTGGAAAATGGTATATATTTAGGTAGTTCTTGAACAACATCACTCCTAATGTAGCAATACGGAGGGTTTAAAGGTGGGATTAGGAATAACGAAACCTTGGTGCGATCTTACTGAGCAGTGAATTAGTGCCAGCTAGCGTAGTTCGAAACAATATATCTAGTAAATTTTGGTAGTTGCTCGGAAGAGAATTGCGACACCCGAAGTACTCACGATCAGTAGAGAATACTTAGGCAAAATTATAGAAGACGTAGCGGAAAGGATTCCGACAATTGGGGAAATCATAACTCTAGACCTCCTTAATCTTGTCTCCAACCCTTAGTATCCCTAGTTGTTAGTCTACTAATTTAATTTTTTAGTTAATTAGATACAAGAATCTTAATATTTATAACTTAGGAATTGTTCGAGCTTGTCTTCTTAGTGATAGTAAATAGTTGTAGCTAAACCTTAGTTCTCTGTGGGATTCAACTCTGGAGTTTTAGACCGAATTATATTTGTAGCGACCACTTGTCCTTTTTAAGACTAGAGTTGGGTGTGATCAAGTGCCCCACAACATGAGCGGCTAAGTCAGACAACTTTGCAATAGCTGTCTGCATCTAGTTGTTGAGGCTCACCAAAGTCTGGGAGACTCGCAGCATAGATAGTAGAGCAGAAGGCATAGGAACCAGCTTCAAAGAAGAGGGGGGAGGCACTGAGGCTGAAGGTGTAGGCATGGCAGCTGCACTGGCAGAAGGCACTACTAAAGTGGAAGGCATATCTGCTGACTCTGCAGGTACCAACGAAGGATCATCAGATTGGCCTATGGTAGTAGTCGACTGACCTTTCTCTTGGGGTTCTTTGGATCCACAAGAGAATACCAAGAGAGGGATTCTTTGCCGGAACCTTCATGTCAAAATCCCTAGGCTCTACCCGTGCATCCATAAGGTATTCAGTGAGGTTGTTGGAATACGGGTAGGAAGTATCAGCCCGCCTGGCGACCACTTTCATGTTGGCCAACATCACGGCACCCATACTGATTGGGTACCCGACCATAATAAAGGCGACTAGAACTGCCTGTGGAATAGGAAATTGTTTTTCGTTCTGGAACAGGTCTAGTCTGCTGCATACGAAGGTCTGCCATCCCTTCGCCTCGAAATTTAGGGCGTTCCGGTGAATAGGAACCCCTGCAGTGATCCATGATGGTTGTGGCCCCGGGGCCGCAAGAATCTCAGCTAGCCATGGGCGAGCTGCATCACCCATTGCCAACTTCTCCAAGTACTGCACTGGATCCACATCCTCAAACCACAAGTAGGAGTTCAGTGTGTGCTGATCGAACCGCACTTTCAGATTTCTCACTTTTGTAACTTTGATCCCTTTCTTGATATGTGCCACATTGGTATAGAACTCTTGGACCAAATACTCCTTGGCATCCACAACTGACTGGGCGAACCACATCCACCCCTTTCTCTCTTAGAACTGTATCAACACTTTTGGATTGTACTTGTCAAGGTCTTGAAGTAGGAAATTTTGCTCAAGAGTGAGCGATCTCACTGGCCACCACCCACGGAAACTGGTGAAGGCAGCTAGACTCAAAAACCGGTCCTCCCAGACCTCTTTCTTCTTCGAACTCTCAAGGTCAGCAACTGTAGTATCCCCCCTCGACCATCGTTTGGAATATCATCCACAACAGCTGCTTGTGCTTCAGGGACAGGTGTAACGGAGGGCTCTGAAGCCTGAATTGCACTCTCTGAACCCTCTAAAGTGCTATGTGAGAAGGAAGGTTAGTCTCAGATTTGATACCTTCCATGTGGTTGCGATTTAACGGCAGGATGCTCTTGCAATGGGTCGCCCTACGATGCTTCCCGAGATGGGGCATATGAACTAGATTCGGAGGGCTCGGGCTGTCTTCCTCCGTCTACTGTAGCTTTCTTGCTGATTACCCTTTGGAGGTCAATGGAAAGTTCTAGACCATTCGCACGGGTACTTGGACTTGCAACAAAAACATCTCACCCCTCACGCAGCTAGATGTTAAAAAGGATAGAGTCGATAGACCACAACGACCATATTCAATATTGAAAATCACTATGGTTCGACTAAACCACTCGATGATTGCTTAAGTCAACACAAGAGTCACAAGGTCACTAACTACAGCTATTTCTTTCCAAAAATCTTATTTTTAACCATAAGCACGTAGTTAAGTGTGCTGGTACCAAGTGAATCATGTTTGACTCTTTGAGCCTCACTCAATTAGGTCTTTTTATTCATTATTACTACTATTCTTACCTAAATACCAAAAAAGGACTCAATCCCCTATGGAGGTTGTCACGACATCCATCATTGTGAAGAGTCACTCGGTTCACGCAAAAATTACCTTTGAAAAGAACCGTGACATTAAGAAAATCAAAGGCTTATTGTTCACTAAAACATAAAAAGAAGCTACAAAATTAAAAAGAAGCTACCGGATTAAACATAGACTAATAAGAAAACAGAATAAAGAAGCTAAAAAGCAAACTACTGAAAGCATAATGAATATAAATAATGAGAGAGGAAAAGAGAGAATATACACATCAAGAGAGAATAGAGAGAATATATATATAGAATAAAGAGAAAGAAGAAAATATTGTCAGTTATTACAAATCAAATGTCTAAAAGTCATCCAAATAGAAAATAAACTCCACCACCTCGAATAAAAATAAGCATTGTCCCCAATGCCTAACAAAACAAGAATAAAGAAGGTTAAGAGAGAAAAAGACTCCCTATGTTGCCTTGGACATCTCCATATCTATAGGAGCATCACCGCCCTCAGTCTCCTCTAACTGGATCTCATCATCATCGGTGCTGGGAGTAACTGGGTTGGTGAACATCCGGCGTACTGCCTCAGCAGTGTCGGCAGCCAGATCTGGCTCCTCAGATTGGCCAGCTGGTGCCACTGGAGCTGATGGTGCTGCTATATCTGCTGGTGCGGGTGGGTCTGACCCCATGAGCATATCAAATGGAAGATCACCAGGTGCTGCTATCTTGGCCACCTCTCTCCTCAGCCTGTCACTTGATTTCTTGGACGCCTAAGATTTCCTCATTTTCTTTACCTGCTTCCCTAGTTCCTCAATCACTGATCCATGTGCTACCAAGGTGTTCATGATGGTGGTTTGGTTCTCCAAGATCTTTTCATATCCTCTACTGTTGGAGGAATCTGGGGTGCCGGAGTGGATCACTATGCTGCAACAACACTACATATGTCAGACAGCTTTGCAGTGGCTGTCTGCATCTAGTTGTTGAGGACCACTAATGTTTGGGAGACTTACAACGCAAATAGTGGATGAATGGTCATGGGAACTGGCTTCAAAGACGATGTGGAAGATGCTGATGCTGAAGGACTTGAAGAAGGATGTGGAGGCATAGTTGCTGCACCATCAGAAGGCTCTGCTGAAATAGATGGCATGTCCACCGTCTCAGCAGCTACCCCGACGTGCTCATGAGAATGGATTGCAGTAGTAGAGGGTTGACCCTTTTTCTTTGGGTTTCCACCACCCATCAAAGAATACCATGAAAAGGGCTTTTTCGCCCGCACCTTAGTATCAAAATCCCTCGACTCCACACCCGCACCCGTAAAGTACTCGTTGATAGTGTTGGGATACGGGTAGGAGGTGTCATCTTCCTTGGCGACCAAATACATGTTAGCCGACACCACGACACCCACATTGATTGGGTTCCCGGCCATGATAGAAGCAACTAGCACTGCCCGCGAAATTGGAAGATTTGTTTCATTTTGGCACAAGTCTAGTCTACTACACACGAATGTTTGCCATCCCTTTTCCTCAAAATTTAGGGTGTTTTTCTGAATGGGAACCCCTGATGTGATCCATGCTGGAGGCGGCCCCAGAGCAGCAGGAATCTCAACTAGCCATGGTCGAACTGCATCTCCCATTTTTAATTTTTCCAGGTATTGCACAGGCTCCACATCCTCAAACCTTAAATACATGTTCAAGGTTCACTGATCGAATCTCACCTTTAGATTTCTCACTTTTGTTACCTTGGTCCCTTTCTTTATATGCGCCACATTGGCGTAAAATTCCCGGACTATGTATTCCTTGGAATATACCACACTTTGGGTGAACCACATTCACCCCTTCTGCTGCCTGAACAGTCTCATCACTGCTATGTTGTATTTGTCAAGGTATTTTATCATGAACTAACGCTCAAGAGTGAGCGATCTCACTAGCCACCACTCCCGGAAGCTTGTGAAAGAAGCCAGACTAACAAACCTATCTTCCCAAATTTCTTTCTTCTTCGACCTCTCAAGGCTGAAAATTCTGGTATCACCCCTTCGGCCATCATCCGGAATATCATCAACATCCATTGTGGTAGCAGGTGCGCCGGGGGGCATGTATCAATAAAGGGTCTGAAGCCTAACTGTCACCTTCCGAACCCTCAGAAGTACTCTCAGAGGAGGTAGGCTCATCTCTAAGTTGGTATCTGCACTGAGGCTGTTGTGGCTATGATTGCATAGTAGGCTGTTCTTGCACTGAGTCACCCTCCGAAACTTCCCTAGATGGGGCATATGAACTAGATTCGGAGGGCTCGGGCTGTATTTCTTGGCCTGCTGTGGCTTTCTTACTGATTACACTTTGGAGGGCGAAAGGTAAATTGCTTTTGCCTCTGCCTCTAGAAGGTTCACCCCTCTCTTTTGATGTATCATCACGACCTCGTGATCTAACTATTTTCTACGACAAACAGCAACATGAGTCAGTTCTAGTGCAAGTGTAGATAAACAGACATTCATAGAACAAAATATGCTTGCAAGGAAGGGAAGTGCGGTCCGCACAATTTTAAGTGCGGCCGCAGCCTAGGTTGTGCAGGCCGCACAATTTGGACTTGCAGCGGCAAAGATGAAACTGTGGTCTGCACAATTTTGAGTGGGACCACACATATGAAGTGTGGTCTGCACAATTGTCAGTGTGGATGCACTATGAATACCTCAAAATGGCAACTCTCTGGAGACAGAGATTGGTTTGTTCTACGGGCGCACACACTTTTCTGCGGCTACGGTGTGAGTAATGCGGTCCGCACATTATTGCCTTACCAATTTCCCAAGTCAACACTTTTGCGGACCACGCAATTTATTGTGCTGCCGCACTTTTCAAAATTAGGTCAGGCAGATTTCCTTAAGGGTTTAGATTTATGCACAAATTGGACACGGTAATAGAAATTAAACATGATAATCAAGATACCCATTCTTCAAATAGCAATTAGGAGTTGATCCACACAATTTAAACCCCACATGGATAGAAAATTGACTTCTAATGACAAATGGTCTAATAACTAACAAATTGTAAACTAAAATAAGAAAATTAAAGAATCCTAGAAATGATTTGAACATATCAGTGATGAAGCAGTGCTAAGGAATGATCACAAATGCGTATCTACGTGGTAGATGAGTGAATAGATGTGTGCAAATTTTTAGCCTATTTTTGAGTTCTCAGAGGATGAAAAGTTTGTACAGTAGCCTTAGTATCACTATTTATACAAGACGAATCTGGCTAAGGAAAACAATACGAGTGCGGCCGTAAAATTCCTTCTGTGGCCCGCACTCTGTTACCTGGAGGCTCACTTTCCTTTGATGATTTGTGATCCGCAGATTAAGATGTGCGGCCACATATATTTGGTGCGGATCGTAGAATTCGCTGTGAGGCTGCACTTTGGCTGTTTCTCTGGCAAACAAATTTTAGAGAGTTTGCATTTTTCAATCTCAAGTTGAGAGATCCGCACAAGAATTGTGGGCCGCAATTTCCTTTTGCTGTAACATTCAAAATTGTGTGGTCCGCACATTTGATGTGCGGTCCGTACTTTTTCCTTACTTACCCACTTTTTCTCAGCACAGTTCCTGTAAAGCACACTCATTCCTGAAACACACTTCAAATCCAATTATCACAAAATAAGACCTATCTAAAGAAGAATAAAGGAAAAAGAAATAGAAACATGGGTTGCCTCCCAAGAAGCACTTGATTTAACGTCGTGACACGACACATATTACCAGCACTTCAAATGAATCACTTCCACCACGTGAAAATCACCAGCTTGTCCAAATAATGCTTCACCTGGTGACCATTGACTCGGAATACCTCGTCATTTTTGTTCTTCAAGTCCAATGCACCAAAATGTGTGACACCCACAATTTCAAAGGGCCACTCCATTTGGATTTCAGCTTTCCAGGAAATATCTTCAATCATGATTTGAACAACAAAACAAGATCTCCCACCTTGAACTCCTTGTTTCAGATGTATTTGTCATGAAGGTAATTCAATCTTTCTTTGTACAAGGTCGAACTTGCATATGCATGGTACCAGAACTCATCTAATTCATTCAAATGTGCAATCCACAAGTTAGCGGCTGCATCCCAATAAAGATTTAACTTCTTTAAAGCCCACATGGCCTTGTGCTCAAGTTCCACCGGAAGATGACAAGATTTTTTGAACACCAACCGGTATGGAGACATCCCGATAGGAGTTTTGAAAGCAGTCCGATAAGCCCATAATACATCATCAAGCTTCTTTGACCAATCCCACCGGTTAGCATTCACTGTTTTGGACAAGATACTCTTTATCTCCCGGTTGGAGACTTCCACTTGACCGCTAGCTTGTGGATGATAGGGAGTCATAACCGTATAAGTGACACCATACTTGCTAAGCAAGGTGTCAAAAGCTTTGTTGCAAAAATGCGACCCTCAGCGCTTATGATAGCCCACGGAGTACCAAATTTTGTGAAAATATTCTTCTTCAAAAATATCACCACACTTCCCGCTTCATTGTTGGGTAGAGAAACGACCTCAACCCATTTAGACACATAATCAACCGTGACCAAGATGTAAGTGTTTCCACAAGAACTCAAAAAGGGACTTATGAAGTCAATACCTCACACATCAAAGATATCAATCTCCAAAATGGTAGTGAGAGGAATTTCATTATTCTTCGAGATTCCACCAGCCCGTTGGAATTTAATGCATGTTTTCACCATATCACTTGCATATTTGTAGAGAGTGGGCCAATAGAAACCACAACTTAACACTTTAGTCGCCATTCTTGCTCCGCCGTGGTGACCACCATAAGCCGAAGAGTGACAAGCCTCAAGAATAACATTTTGCTCTTCATCCGGTACACATATTCTAATTACCCCATCCGTGCAAATCCGGAAAAGGTACGGTTCATCCCAATAATAGTCTTGACAATCTCGTTTGAGCTTATTCCTTTGGTTTGAAGAGAACTCATCCAGGTTGATACCACTTACAAGAAAATTTGCTAGATCTGCGAACCATGGCACTTTTTTCATTGAAATAGCCAAGAGTTGCTCATCGGAGAAGGAGTCATTGGTTTCAAGGACATCATGTAGACTCCCCTCCTCCACCAAACGAGACAAGTGGTCCGCCACTTGGTTTTCACTTCCTTTTCGGTCTTGGATGTCTATATCAAACTCTTGTAACAAAAGAACCCATCTCATCAACCGGGCTTTGGAATATTTCTTGCTCATAAGATAACGAAGTACCGCATGATCCGTGTGGACAATCAATTTTGCACCTATCAAGTACGAGCAACACTTCTCAATAACAAACACAATGGCAAGGAGCTCTTCTTCAGTAATGGTGTAATTAACTTGGGAATCATTCATAGTCTTACTAGCATGGTAGACCCGATGAAAATCTTGTTGATACTTTTCCCCAAAATTACTCCAACCGCTACATCACTAGCATCACACATAAGCTCAAAAGGAATGCTCCAATTAGGAGTGGTGATAATGGGAGTAGTTGTCAACTTGAGCTTGAGAAATTCAAATGCTCTCATGTAATCATCATTGAAGTGAAATTTAGTATCATTATACAAAAGCTTGTACAAGGGGTTCACCACTTTGGAAAAATTCTTTATGAAGCGCCGGTAGAACCCAGCGTGACCCAAGAAACTTCTCATGCCCTTCACGGATGTTGGAGGTGGAATTTTAGAAATTACCTCTATTTTTACATTGCCGTCCTCTATTCCCTTATTTGAAATCTTGTGGCCAAGGACAATACCCTCCTCGGCCATGAAATGGCATTTCTCCTAATTCAACACCAAGTTCGTTTCTTCATATCTTGCCAATATCTTATCCAAATTTGCCAAGCAATCATCAAAGGAATCCTTGACTACCAAAAAGTCATCCATGAAGACTTCAAGGTAGTCCTCTACCATATCCGTAAAGATCGCCATCATACACTGTTGAAAAGTTATCGGTGCATTGCATAAGCCAAATGGCATCTGCTTAAAAGCGGAAGTGCCATAAGGACAAGCGAAAGTTGTTTTCTCTTGATCTTCCGGGTTAATAAGGATTTAATTGTAGCCTAGATATCCATCTAGAAAGCAATAGAATTCCCAACTGACAAACCTATCAAGCATTTGGTCAAGAAAGGGTAGTGGGAAATGGTATTTCCTTGTGACTTTGTTTAGCTTCCGATAGTCCATACACACTCTCCATCATGTCACCGTTCTTGTTGGAATCAACTCGTTATTATCATTGGTGACCACATCTATGCCCCATTCTTCGAAGGACATTGCACCAGAGAAGTCCACGAACTGTCAAAAATGGGGTTGACAACCCCGACATCTAACAACTTTATGATCTCCTTTTTTACCACGTCTTGCATGGATTCATTGAGTCTCATTTGATGTTCAATGGAGGGTTTGATATCTTCCTCCAAGTTAATTTTGTGCATGAAAAATGCGGGGCTTATTCCCCGAATATCCGCCAAATTCCACCCAATAGCTTTGTTCCTCTTGTGGAGAACCGCCAATGTAGAGTCAACCTGCACGTTAGTCAAACAAGAGGAAAGAATAACCAGTAAAGTAGAGCAAGGGCCAAGGAATTCATACCTGAGATGTGGAGGTAATGGCTTCAACTGCAAGATAGTAGGCTCTTCGATTGAAGGATTTGTAGGAGGAGTTTTCCTATTCTCAAGATCCAAGGAAAGTTTCCGGGGTGAATAATTGTACGACCCCATCCCTTGCAAAGAATGTACACATTCCATGAAGACATCCATCTCATCATCATCAAAATTGAGAAAAATGGCCTCCAACATGTCACCCACATTAATCGTGGCACTTGTATCATCAATAATCACATCGTTCCCAAGTCCACGAACGAACACACTTCATTGCTATTCAGTTTCCACATAGATTTGCCAACGTGGAATACCACCTTTTCATCACCCACCCGAAAAATGAGTTTTCCTGCTTCCACATCAACAATATCCTTCCCCGTAGCAAGGAAAGGTATACTAACAATAATAGGCACCTCATATGCGACTTCACAATCAAGAATAACAAAACCTGCCGGGAGAATGAACTTGTCAACTCGAACCAATACATCCTCAATCACCCCAACGGTCTCTTCATTGTACGATCGACCATTTGTAATTTCATAGATATGGGTCTTGGTTACCTGATCACGCTCAACTATGTCTACTAAAAGACTAAGCGGGCGTTGCAAATATAATTCGGGGTATTACGTCTAGAGTCGATCCCACAGGAAATTTATGTATTAATTAATTCGTCAGAATACGCAACTTTTACTCAATCAATTCTCTCAAGACTTTTTAATATAACTTGGTGATGTTTTACTAATTCTACTGACAATAATAATAAACTAGCAATTACTAACAA
>MDKI01242183.1:0-20391 GCA_005239505.1 Nicotiana paniculata
CATCTTGATCTTGTCCAAGGTGTTAGCCTTTCAAGGATAACCTGCTCTGATACCAATTGTTGTCTTAGACTTCAATACCACACCAAAATATAGGTTACTTTATGTGGTACCCAATTTTCGAGTGCTGTCTCAATAGAAGAACCTGGTTCTTCTTCGTGTTCCAACTATTACTGTTGCGGAATAACAAAAAGCAGTAAAGTAAAAACATAGTGATTTTAATGTGGAAAACACCTGGCTCGAAAGGTGAAAAAAACCACGACCTACTCCTCAGTAGGATTTTTTCAACTCTTCACTAAAAACTCTGAGCCAAACGGACTTACAAAATAAACTCTTTTGTAATCCTAAGGATTAACTCTAACCCTTTGTAGTAACTAGCCCCTAACTAATTTCTACACACCTCAAGTTAACTCTAACTTGATCAATACGTACCTATTACAATTGCTTCTATGAAAGCTGAAAGATACAATATTAAAAACTCCTACTACAATCAACTAGACTCAATAAATAATCAGATGGAACTGGTTCTTCTAGTTGAATTGTAGCCTTTGTATCGCACAATGATTCTGCTAGCAAAAATAACTCTGGGAATTTTGCTTTTAGATTTTGATTCACTTCAGCTTTGTGCGTCTCGAATTTCAGCATAAATACATCAAGTATTTATAGAGTAAGTCGTTGAGCTTGTCTTCCAATTCCAGTTCAACTCTACCTGGGTGAACCAATTCGAACCAAACTCTACTTCCTTTATTTTGTTACTTTCCTTGCTGAATTCGAATTCAATTAATCAAATCAGTTTGCAACCTTTTCGAATTAGGAGACAATCTTTTGGTACATTGATATTTCATATTCAAAACATCTCCTAAGCATATATGGTTCATGTGCCAGCTCGTTAGTTCACGATGTGTGCTCTGATGGACCTGGTTCAACTGGTCACCCTTTTGTCAATCTTCAAAACTATGCAGTGACATGGGTCAATATTTTCACCACTAATCCGACCTTTAGTCACATATAAACGAGTTTTAAGTCAAAAATCCTTTTAATTTCCCTCTTCAAAACCCTTCAAAAGCTTCAAACCCGAATAAGAATGGTGAAAGAATGACAAATATTCGCTAAGGGTTCTTTTTATAGGTTCTGCCCAGTGATGACCTCACCTGCGGTCCTTTTCTCGCACCTGCAGACATGCACCTGCGGTCCCAGGTACGCACCTGCGAGAATTCACTTAAAGGCCGTTTCCGCACCTGCGACATATCCTCCGCACATGCGACTCCACAGGTGCGGTCCAAGTCTCGCACCTTCGACCTTTGCTGACCCATCCAACTTCCGCATCTGCAGATCCTTGTCCACTTCTGTGGGCTCGCACCTGAGGTCCCCCATCCGCAGGTGCGGAAACACCAGAAAGTTTCACACCAACAACTCCAAAATGCCAAAAATCATGTCGTTACCCATCCGAACTCAACCCGAGGCCCTCGGGACCCCAACAAAAAAAACAAGTCATAAATGATCACCCGGACTTAGTCAAACTCTTGGAACACCCCCAAAATAATATCGAAACACCAAATCAACCCATGACTCAAGCCTAAAGATATTCAAAATTCTGAAATTCACCAACGATGCCGAAACTAACCAAACCTCGTCCGAATGATATGAAAATTTGCAAACACATCCAGAATGATGCTACAAACCTGCTCCAACTTCCGGAATTCCATTCCGACCCCGATAGCCTATTTTCCACTGCCAACCGGAAATCGCCAAAAACTAACTTTCGCCATTCAAGCCTAATTCTACACCGGACCTCAAAACTACATTCCGAACACACTCCTAAGTCCCAAATCACCTAATGAAGCTATCCGATCCATAAAATCCCCATTCTGAGGTAATTTACCTATAAGTCAACTCCTGGTTGACTTTTCCAACTATTGAGCTCATTTTAGAGGCTAAGTGCCTTAATTCTCACCACAACCGCTCTGAACCCGAGTCAACCAACCCAACGCCACACAAAAGAGAGGAAACACACAAGAAATGAAGCCAAAATGGGGGAAACGGGCTAAACTCTCGGAACGACCGGCCGGGTCGTTACATTCTCCCGTTCTAAAACAAACGTTCATCCTCGAACGTGCCAAGAGTTGTTCCAAAAGCCATCAACTTGCCGAATAACCTTACCATGCACATACCCGGGGGCGACCCCACGTCACCCTACCCCACATTGATCTAATAATACAACACATTCAAATGCCACTATATCCAACCTAACCCTAGGCCATAGAACCCAAATTCCACATCAGAACTTATCTACAAAATTAGAATCATGCCTCCACACACTGTATATACCTGAACCAAATCACACGAATCTGAAAGAACACAACTCATACGTCCAAACTCTATGATACCCAACTACTTTACCTTAATCAACTCCTCTAGAAGACCACAACAGAACCGCACCATGTGTGCCTAAAACCGATGAATCACCGCTACCCGAAGCAGGGACGGGAAATCCCTAGATCATCCCGGAGCACAGATCAACTCAATAGCCATTAACTAACACCCTCACAATAGCTCTACGAAGTCAAATAATCTGATTCAGTGCAAAACACCTACATCAAGTCATACATAAAAGTATCATCATCTATCAGATCAAACTACGTCGAAATCAACCATACTCAGAAATGACACATCCACCCGGGTCTCCAGAACCCCAATGGGTACCACACATAACCGATACACACGGTCCGTAACAACAACATCACCCACAAGGGCGAGCACCTGAACAGATGCAACAAAAAATTCACGGGGCGTATCCAGAGAATGGGCTAAAATATGATGAACATGTGAATATGAAAAACCGGAATCAAATAAAAACTGAAGCTTCTCGTGAAAGACTGAGACAATACCTGGGATCACGGCATCAGAAGCCATCTCATCAGGTCTGGCTGAAAATGCATAAAATCGGGCCTAATCACCACCAGATCGACCTCCCCCTCTAGGGCGACCCCTACCTGCCTGACCCCACCTTTAGTTGTCTGGGCGGGTGGTGCAGCTACTGAGTCTGAAACCACGGGCTGACTCCTCTGTTGATAAATATCTCTTGCAAGACGGGGACAAAACCTCTTTATATGGCCCACCTCTCCACACTCAAAGCAACCTCTCTCAGAGAATGGCACTGAGGACTGAAGGGAACCCCTAGCACCAAGATAACCACTGGAAGAACTAGGCATAGATGAACTCTGAACCGATGGTGTCCAAGATGAACTCTGAGCCGGCAGGGCACTGAAAGATGGGTGCACCTGATGCGAGCTGTGAGGATCATGACCAACTGATCCACCACGATAACCTGAGCGACCTGGCTGAGCCTGCCTGAATGGACGGCCTCTGCCGGGCTGAGGCTTCCCCCCTGAAGGAATCCCACCAAAACTCCCAGATCCTCGAGACCTCTTGGCCTCCCTCTCGATCCGCTCCTGGCGACGAACCGACTCAATCTCTATGGCAATGTCAACCACCTCCTCAAAAGAAGCGCCAAATACCCTCTCCCTGGTAGAAAATTTCGAAGCTGATAAGTGAGGCAATCAATGAACCTTCTGATCCTGTCCCTATATATGGGAACTAGACAAATAGCATGACGGGCCAACTTGGAGAACCTCATATCATACTGCGTCACGGTCATGTCCTCCTTGCGCAACTGCTCGAACTCCCAATGTAGCTCCTCCCTTCGGGACTGCGGTATATACTTCTCCAGGAATAGAATGGAGAACCGACGCCAGGTAAGGGGCACTGCATCAGCGGGTCTACGCCTCTCATAGGCCTCCCACCAAGCGAGTGCAGCTCCTGCGAACTGGAAGGTAATAAATGGGACCCCACTAGCCTCCAGTATCCCTGAAGGATCCTCTGACATTTGTCCAAAAATCCTTGGGCGTCCTTGCCCTCAGTACCACTAAAATTGGAGGTTGGAGTCTATTAAACCTCTCTAACCTGCGCTGCTCGGCATCTGCCAAAGCTAGGACCACAACTTCCCGGGATGGGGCAACCGGCTGGACTAGAGCTGTCCCCGGTGTCTGAAGCCCCTGAGTAACCTCCTCAGGTGTCGGGGCAGCTGGAGTCTGAGTGCCTCCTTCGGCCTGAGAAGTAGCGGCAGTAGTAGACATGGCGACTGCCTGTGCAAGACTGGTGCACACGGTCAGAATCAGAGCAAGGGTCTCCTGAAGACCCGGAATCACAATAGGCACTGCGGGTGCCTGAGCCAGTCCCGCTGGGATCTCAACTGCGGGGATCTGATCCTGAGCAGTGGGAGGGTCCACAGGTACTGCCCCGGCTGCTGAACGAGTTGCACCCCTCCTTATGCCACGGCCTCGACCTACAACTGGTCCTGCTGGTGTCTGATCACCACAATCGGTAGCACGAGTCCTTACCGTTTGTGAGAGAATGAAAACAACAGAAGTTTAGTTCCAGAATTCAACAAAGTCGCACGAACGAATTCAATAATGTGGGATTTTTTCTAAGGATTCTGTAGCCTCTCAAAGATAAGTACACACGTCTCCGTACCGATCCGCAAGACTCTACTAAACCTGCTCATGACTAGTGAGACCTATTTAAACTAGGGCTCTGATACCAACTTGTCACGACCCGATTTCGGGGTCGTGATGGCGCCTGTCGTGGAATCAGGCAAGCCGCCCCTTTTATCTAAGCTAAATTCAATTTCCAGTAAAAATAAAATTTTAAACAAAATTACTGATAATACTAATAATCTGAAGTTTAAAACAATATTTGAAAACAAAATTTAAAACCTCCAACCCCGGATCCGGTGTCACTCAGTCATGAGCTGATATACCATAAAATAAAGAATGAAGAAATAGACAACATAGTCTCAAAATAAGTGCAACAGGTGGAATAAGGAAGAGAAGACGAGGTCGCGATCTCCAGCTGCTACCTTGACAACTCCAATGAAAACTCTGACAGCTGCTCAATATCCGCTACCGGGTCCCGGTGTACCTTGATCTGCACACAAGGTGCAGGGAGTAACGTGAGTACACCAACTCAAAAGTAACGAACCCAAACTATGGGCTGAGAGGTAGTGACGGACAAAACCTCAGAATTTTACAATAAACAGTATACAAAAATTAGACATGCTAACAGTTTATCACAATGAGTAAATATGCCAATTATGCCAGTATAATCCACATGCCATCATAAAATATATGTATGAAACCAGTGTGGGTATGCACATAGTGCTCACAACCCTCACACAACAGTCCATTCAGTACCGTATATGGCTCTCAGGCCCAGGGAAAAGTCCATCCCGGAATGTACATAATCATTGGTGACTGTAGTCAATCCGTACTGAGGAAATAGGCCAATCCAGCCCCACGGAGAAAGTCCATCTCTGGAATACAACCCTCGGACAAGATCCAGGTCCAGAGATGATCCATCTCTCACATAACATCCACTTCGAACATGATCCACGCCCAGGGAAAATCCATCCCTCAACATCAATGCGCTCACTAGGGGTGTAAAGACTCCGGAGAGGCCCTAGTGGCCCCAACGTCAAGCCAACAAAGGCATGATTTAAGTATCGCTACGGTGTGTAGTCTGATCTCATAAGTGACTCAATAACAGGCTCTCGACCTCACTCAGTCATTACTCTTCAGTCTCACTTACATGGATCACAGATGCATCCATCAGCCCGAAACAATGATAAGTATGCATATAATTAACAATATTGACGCTGAGGTATGAAATGATATGCTATAACAGGACTGAGTACATAAAATCAAATAATCACAAAATGAGACAGTAATATACGACCACTCGGGTCTCAACATTTTTGGCGTGAAGCCTAGCATTTATACTTAACATGATTTCTAACAGGTTCACAATTACCACATTAACAGAAGCACATATCATCAGTGAATAATCATTAAGCGGTGCCATGGGAAGCCATGCCACAAACACTCGGTGCACGCCCGCACACCCGTCACTTAGCATACGTGTCACCTCGATTATATCCATATATCATTTAGCTCGGGGTTTCGAACCCTCAGAACCAAATTTGAAAATGTTACTTACCTCAAAACCGGCTAAAATACTATTCCGCAGTGCCTTTTCCTCTAAATTCGGCCTCCGAGTGCTCCAATTCTACCAAAAATAAGATGTATATCATTATAATATTCCAAGGAATGAACTCTAATAGAAATTTATCAAAAATACTCAAAAATGCCGAAATTGGTCAAACCCGACCCCCGGGCCCACGTCTCGGAACTCGATAAAATTTATACCACAAAAATTCCCATCCTTCCACGAGTCTATACATACCAAGAACACTGAAATCGGAGTCCAAATGACCCCTCAAATTCCCATTTTAATGAATCTAAACCACAAGTCCTAATTACCTATTTTAGCACTGTTTTTCCCCAAATTTTCACCACTAATCCGACCTTTAATCACATATAAGCGAGTTTTAAGTCCAAAAGCCTTACCTCAATGAAGAACTATAGATTTCCCTCTTCAAAACCCTTCAAAAGCTTCAAACCCGAATAATAATGGTGAAAGAATGACCAAAATTCGCTAAAGGTTCTTTTTATAGGTTTTGCCCAGCGATGACCGCTCCTGCGGTCCTTTTCTCGCACCTGCGGTCCCAGGTGCGCACCTGCTAGAATTCACTTAAAGGCCATTTTCGCACCTGCAACATATCTTCCGCACATGCGACTTCGCAGGTGCAGTCCAAGTCTCGCACCTGCGACCTTTGCTGACCCAGCCAACTTCCGCATCTGCGGAGCCTTGTCCGCTTCTGTGGGCTCGCACCTGTGGTCCTCCATCTGCAGGTGCGGAAACACCAGAAAGTTTCACACCAACAACTCCAAAAAGCCAAAAATCATGTCGTTACCCATCTGAACTCAACCCGAGGCCCTCGGGACCCCAACCAAAAATACAACCAAGTCATAAATGATCACCCGCTTAGTCGAATTCTTGGAACACCCCAAAATAACATCGAAATACCAAATCAACCCATGATTCAAGCCTAAAGATATTCAAACTTCCGAAATTCACCAACGATGTCGAAACTAACCAAACCTCGTCCGAATGATATGAAAATTTGCACACACATCCAGAATGACGCTACGAACCTACTCTAACTTTTGAAATTCCATTCCGACCCCGATAGCCAATTTTCCACTGCCGACCGGAAATCGCCAAAAACTAACTTTCGCCAATTCAAGCCTAATTTTACACCGGACCTCAAAACTGCATTCCGAACACACTACTAAGTCCCAAATCACCTAATGAAGATATCCGAGCCATAAAATCTTCATTCCGAGGTTGTTTACCTATAAGTCAACTCCCAGTTGACTTTTCCAACTATTGAGCTCATTTTAGAGGCTAAGTGCCTTAATTCTCACCACAACCACTCTGAACCCGAGTCAATCAACCCAACGCCACACAAAAGAGATTAACCACACAAGCAATGAAGCCAAAATGAGGGAAACAGGCTAAACTCTCGGAACGACCGGCCGGGTCGTTATAGTTAATCCATTTGTCCTTTTTTCTGGTAGCTCTCTGCTTCTTGTCACATCACCTCTTTATTACTTTCATAATTCACTTCCATAAGTGTGCATTTGGACATAAGAATTGTAAAATTTTAAAAAATGATGAAAAAAAATTTCAAGTGAAAGGTATTTGAAATTTAGAGTTATGTTTAGACATGAATATAATTTTGGGTTGTTTTTGAAGTTTTGTGAGTGATTTGAATGAAAATTTTGAAAAACGGATTTTTGGAGCTTTTTTAAATTTTTGAAAATTTTCAAAATGCATTTTCAAGTGAAAATTAGAAATTTTATGAACAAACCTTGATTTCAAAAAGAAGTAAAAAATTTTTGGAAAAAAGAGAACAATTTCTTATGTCCAAACAGGCTCTAAAATTGTTTATACCCTTGTTAGTGTATATTGGGTTAAGTAATATACACCCTCGCTTTAGTTTTTAATTGTTAAAGTTAAGTTATTTAATCTATTAATACAAATATCAAATACGAGTAAATTTTTATCATTTTAATTTGGTGCGAATCTAGAACGGGCTAAAGATGATTAATATTAATGATCTATGTTGTCTATCATAAACTAATGAAGCAATAATCGAGGTAATTCCACTTATAATCATTGAACTTTACCCAGAGTAAAGTAAAATCACAATATTATTTTATGACATAAATATAACTGAATTTTACCTATTATAACTGTAAAGTCAAACTTTACCCTTTATAACAGTAAAATCATAAAACTATTTTGTCTCTTTATTTTAACGTAAACTTTATCCATTATAATAGCCAAGTCACTATAATTTATCTATTATAACGACAACCTACACATGAAGGTGATTTTACAGTTATATTGGGTAAAATTTTATGACTTTATTATTACAGTATATAATTTTTTTTAATTCTAATGTTATAGTGAGTAAGGTTCAGTTACTTAAACGTAATAGTTTTATGACTTTACTGTTCTATTGTAAAGTTAAGTTACTTTAATATGACAAACTAATAATTTTATGACTTTGCTGTTATAGTGAATTATTCCAGTTATCACATGTAAGATTAACTCGTCAATAATATTGCTACGACTGAATGCTAGGCTAGCATTTAGGAGTCTAATTAAGATGAGAACATGCATTCATTTTTTTGGCGAAGATACAATCGTGTTACTAGCAAATAAGAAAATATGACAACATGCTAGATTGACAATTCAATCGTACGACTTTTCTCATTTTTCCAATTAAAAGTCTAAATTTTGCTGCGAAATGTATTAAGACTAACATTCCTTTGTTTGTTAAGGCATTTATATCGTTAACCTATTTTCTTGAATGAGTTTAAGTTATATACACAATTATTCTAATGACTTTTTATATCATTAGATCACTTCTATATGTTGTAGCAGATAATCTGTTTTATTCTCGAGATTATAAATTTCACATTATAAGAAAGGTTTACATGTGGATATTCTTTAATTTTGGTGACCTGATATAGCTACTGCGGCGATGTATATATAACTTAAATTCCAAATGAATACGTAAATTCACCATGGGGGGAGTTGTGAAATTAACTGTTGACCGTTGATTAGAGGTAGAACAGATCACTAGATTCTTGATTAATGGTTACTTCTTGATCAACTTGAACCTGTTTGCATTTTAAAATGAGAAATTATACCTTGACTTTCCTTTTTTACAAATGGAAGCAAGAATATTAAAAATGACTAAGACGGAAAAAGGATGTTAAAAATTGACCAGATTGTGCTATAAGTACGTAGTATGATAAGACAAAAGGAAACAAACTTGTTCCAAATTTAATGAAACTAGACTTTGCTATAACAATGAGCATGAGCTGGTTTATAACAACTTTAGTAGCCATTGTTGCTTTCTTTTCTTCCCAATTAGTTTATGCCTATGATCTCAACCCTTTACAAGACATATGTGTTGGAGTTAAAGACACTAACGCTTCTGGTAAATCATCCTTCTATAGTCACGAAACTTTTTTCTTTGACTAATTTCTTCTTTTTCCTATTTTAAACAATATTGCATGTTATATTATAGTGTTGTTAAAAGCCATATATTGCTTCGTCGCTTCACACGTGAAGCCATGCACTTCAAAGAAATGTGTGCTTCAAATAATAACGCGCATAATAATCCCAAATGAGAATCAGTCGGAATTCTTCGAATCTCAAATTTGAGAAGTTGAACTATTAATGTCTACATCATTATAAGTTGCATGCTGAAATATTCTCATTGCAAATTGATTATATATAGTAGTAAATTCATATATGTTTGGTACTTATCCAAAAATTGTGCACTTCACTAATCTAAAGAAGCACGTGCTCAGAGACGGATCCACGTGTAAGAGTGACGGTCACCAGCACCCTGAAATTTTGAAAAAGAATTCCATATATATACATGGACTTTTTTGTATTTTTTGCTTTTCACTTTTATGTAAGGCTGTACATAATTTGGTAAATACCGAATTACCGTATCGAAATCGAAAATTTTGGTATTCAGTATTCGATATTTTGGTATTCGGTTTAAGTTTTTAAAAAAAATATTATTTGGTATGGTATTTGATATTTTAAAATGAAATACCGATACCGTACCGAAATACATATTATATTACAAAATACATATTTTATTTATAACATAAATATAATAAATCTAAAATTTTACTTTCCTTTATTCTTTAAGTTCATCAATTAACTCTAAGTAAGTAACAAGACATTTCTCTAAGGATTTTCTCTCTAGGTTGGTATTAGCTAGTTTTAGACAAAACTTTTGTGAAAAAACGTTTTTAGTTTTATACTTTTGAGTACTTTAATTAAGAATATTATCGTCTATGTCTCTATGCACTAGTTAATATTTAAACCGAATAAATCAAAATTACCAAACCGAATAAACCGAAGCCGAAAAGAGAAAAACCGAATCATACCGAATTTAATTAGGTACGGTATTGGTATAGCATTTTACGAACCGAACTATCTAAGTACCGTACCGTACCGACCAACAAACACCCCTACTTTTAAGCATTATATATAATTATATATATATATATATATATATATATATATATTAATTAAGCACCATATATATAATACTGTTTAGCTCTTAACATATGAATAATTTGCTAGCTTCATTGCATTAACTTGTGCAGTTTTCGTGAATGGAAAGATTTGCAAAGACCCAAAGCTAGCCACAACAGATGATTTCTTTGCTTCAGGTCTTAACGTACGTGGAAATATAGTTCGGGCTAAGTTTGGTTATTCTGTAACTGTTGTGGATGTAAACACAATGCCTGGACTCAACACTCTTGGTATTTCTTTCATTCGTGCTGACATTGAGCCACGTGGCCTTATTCCACTCCACACACACCAACGAGCTACTGAGCTCATAACTATATTGGAAGGAACTATTTATGCTGGATTTTATCTCCCTGATTCTCCAAATATCTTTAAAAGTCGTCTCTTCTCGAAAATTTTGAATCCTGGCGACGTTTTTGTGATACCACAGGGGCTTATACATTTCCAGTATAACGTGGGAAACAAAAAGGCTACAGTACTTGCTTCTTTCAACAGTCAAAATCCTGGATTCGTCATGATTCCTAATTCAATCTTTGCTTCGGATCCACCTATTCTCGACGATGTTCTTGCCAAAGGTTTCCAGCTTAATAAGAAGGTGATCAAACAACTTCGAAAGAAGTTCTCTGATTAAGATATATATATATATGTCTTAGAAATGTTATTATTATTTTTTCACTAAGTTGTGTGCAGCTGCTCACCAGCGATTTGTAATAAGTCTTGGAAAACTTTTCTCTAAGTTTAACAATGTTTGTTGTATTTGTCCACCCGTTTAATGTCAGCTTAAAATATTTGAAGAATCTCTATACTTCCTTTATCTGATAATGGGTAACAAATTTTTGTCGCAATTAGAACTGGAAGTATTCATTATATATGTATAATACCAAAGGGTGAGAATTTATATATTCTTTTATTTTATGTAATCAACTCGTGTATATATAATTTGGTATCCATACCCGATTAATTGAGATTCGTGTTGCGTAAGACTCATTAAATATTGGGTAACGCCAACATCTTGTCTATGGCAAGGGTCACAAGGGAGCTGGTGGCCGGGTCGGATACATGGTCGAATATGGCGCTTATTTGGTGGCCTTGGTTAATAAATAAAGTTGTGCCATGCTATCAACTATATAACTTTTAGCACGATGATAAGCGTTTGATCCTAACAAGTGGTATCAGAGCCAAAATCCTGGATTTGATTCTCAAGAGCAATATGCTGCATAAGGAAAGTGTTGGGAAGGATTATTGGGTAACACCACTATCCTGCCTATGGCAAGGCCCACAAGGGAGGGTGGGTGGTGCGGGTCGGAATCATGATCGAACATGAGTTAGCTTGGCGGGCTTGGTTAAGAAATAAAGTTTTGCCCTTACAATTTGGCATGACGATTAGTGCTTGATCCTAACAGGATTAAAGGGAAAATGCTTCGTACGAGGAATTTTTCGATTTACAGTACTTAAATTCAAAATCAATGATTAAGTGGCTGAAAATCCTATTCATCCAACACATGAGGGTGAAGAATGCATGATAAGGAGATAGCATATAAACTCATACATTGCATAGGCTGCAACTTGTGCTGCCTCTTTAATTTCTTCCGGTGAAAGATCACAAACGATTTTTTTTTTTTTTTTTGTGGAGAAATATAAGAGTTTCATTACCAATTAAAATTTTCATAAAATATGTTACCGGAGCAAAGTTAAACTTTGTATTGCAACTGAATCGCATATTGTATAGTACTCCCTCCATTTCAAATTAGATGATGTACTTTCCTTTCAGTTTGTTTCAAAATAAATGACACATTTCTAAATTTAGAAATAATTCAACTTTAAATTCTTCATTACACATTTTACGCTTATTAAGAAGCTTTTATAACCACACAATTACACAAATGGCATAGCCCAATAAAGGTTTTACCCTTTAAGCTTTTAAGACTACAAGTTTCAAAAGTCTTCTTCTTTTTCTTAAACTCTGTACCGAATCAAACTACCTCATAAATTGAAACGGAGGGAGTACTAATTAAGGGTTTAAAAAAACAAACTCAAACTTAATTAATGGATCCAATATGAATAATTTCTTGGACTACACATAGACCTTTTTTTCCTATGGCCAAGATGGTCACAGTCAGGTCAGTTATAGCAGTTGCAGTAGCTAAGTTGTAATGACTCGATCGATCGTTTTCAGAATTTGCATTTCGCTCGATAGTTTGGGGGCACAAGTAACTCCGTATGATGTATTAGAACTTGTGTGCAAAATTTGAGTTCATTCCGAGTTGATTTGATATGATTCGACGTCATTTCTTCAAGCATAAATGATATCATATTGAACAAATGAGCTCCGATTTATTTTTTGATTGAAGCGTTAGATCTGTATCATATTACGGACCCATAAAAAAAGAATCGTCGAATTTGGACATTGTATGAGAATTTTATGGTCATTTTACTAAGAATTAGGTTGCCAGATTTTTCAGATTAATTACGGAATTGCCACTGATGGCGTATTTAAAAATCTGCACGATTTGCAAATACTGAAACCAACATATCTCCTTCATTATAAGATCAAATTGAGTGATTCAAAATCCTAACTTGACTAAAATTTCATAAGGAATCCATTGGAGGCATAAAAAGTGAGTCTTGAGATCGTTTGACACGAGAAATGAGGCAGAATAGCTGGCAGAAAAGTATATAAAATAAGGGTTTGTTCATTCAGTCATATTTTGAGTTGGAGAGCTCGAATTTGGCCGATTTTGGAGGCAATTTTCACCATATGGATTGGGGTATCTGTTCTCTACTCGGTTTTAGTTATATTTCGTGAATCCATCTTCATATTTGGAATTTGGTTGATGATTTCAAAGTGAAGTTGAGGGAGTTAGGGCTTGAGTTTTGGAGAGTTTGAGGTGAAGATTTGAGGGACCAAACGGAGTCTGATTTTGACGAAATTTATATGATTAGACTCGGGAGAGAATGAGGTTTCTAATTCTTCATTTTTGACTGATTTCGAGACGTGGGCCCGGAGGCCGAATTTTGGCCGATATCGAATTTTTGGCATATCTTGTAGTTTTTATTGTGGAGTTCGATTCGTTAACCTATGTTGATGGTATTAATATGATTATGGTTAGATTCGGAGCTTTTGGAGACCAAGTCCAGAGACGAGGGCATCCCGGAGTAGGATTTTACGCAGCAGCAGGTTTACCATGAGTTTCCATAGCAACAATCCCACATCTACTAACGATCAAATACCTGAACCTGTACAAAAATGTACAGAAGCGTATTATGAGCACACCACAGGGTGCCCAATAAGTATTCGTTGGAGTAGTGACGAGGAACAACCAAGACACCTACTGGTCAAAGAGATTGAACATGATATGATAATAAACTACCAAGATAAAGATAACAAAGTAATGTCAATAACAGGGAGAGATCAAACTACAAACAGTAGAGACAATAAGAGGAGGCGAAAGATAACCAAGTAAATTAACACCAACATGGCTGGAACACAGACAAGTAAAAATGTGCTCAAATGAAGAAGGCGATGTTAACTCAATCAATCACACCATTTCTAATACACAATCCAGACCATCTCAATCCTCGGTGTCTCATATCATAAATCTCAATTTCCAAATCCTTAGCACATATGGAACCTTGTGCCCACGTATTTTCATCTCACTTTGCACAACAAAATCTACGTACTACCCAGAACATAATGTACGCAACCAATGCATTTAAGATGCTCAAGGAGTCTCATTTATATAACATAAAATAAATTTTTAGTTTCTAAACCAATTAGGAAATCAGTGAGAAAAGAGGAAGTTATTTTTTTTTAAAATCATTTGAATGAAGAAAATACCCTTTTCAAATAAAATACAACATCAAATAAGCTATTGCCTTTAATATAGGATTTATTAAATTAAAACTTAATAGAAATTCCTTTTTAAGTAAGATCAAATCTCAAACGGGTTAAGGAAATTTAATTGAGAAACTAATTGAAATAAAATATAACAATTATTGGAATTTGAATTATTGAAATGTATGTATATATATATATATATATATATATATATATATATAGTTCAAGAACTAAAAGATACTGGTAAGTATCTTGACTAACCCCGTCGAAGTAGTGACGAGAATTTTTAGTTAAAAGATACTCATTAATGAATACTATAATGTAAACGACCAATAGAACTAAAAGACAGAATAATAGAATAGAGTACACAATGCGACTGTAACAGAAAATAAAAGAGTATCAGAAAGAATCACAATTTAACAGTTTCCAACATCTCAACCTGCCCTTTCCTTAGAACGAAAGCCCATGAACTACAACAATCACCTCATATACTTTCATAGTGTGATAAAGTAATCAAGACATCAAGTCTAACGGCATGGCAACACCCTTCGTTCATTTATCTTATCCTCACCATATATGTATAAAACAGTATCAACCAAATGATAGAAATACCGACAATAGAAATGACAAGGAAGGGAATATGGAAGCAGTAATAATAAACGAGAATGTACAGAAGAACATCAGTAACAGACTAAGCAGAGAGCACTGAGGTAATGACCATAATTAGAAAAAAAGGGTGATAATTTGCATTAACTAGCATGATGGAGGCCTAAGTACAAATATAGCAAACAAGAAGGAAACACATGATATTCACAAGTTAACAAGTAAGGACATGAAGGACTAGCATGGAGGAAGACTTACGCTAAGGTGTAACAGAATAGATACAACATGAGTATAATTATAAAAGCAGGAAATAGGCATGGCATATGCAAGTTAAGCAAGAAAAAGGTATGGACAACACAACAACAATTGAGATAGAGGTCAAGTACGGGACAATAACAACATGTCACAAAAAATATGCAATGGCGACAATGACAACTCAAGGTAAAGGCGGAAATGTATACACGAAAAATAGATATCACATCATAATGCATGTCTCTCATCCTCACCTGCACGGAAACACCCTTCATGCCATGACCTCACAATATTAAAAGCATAACAATATAAATGAAATGGCACGACATCACCCATCGTGCTTTACACTCTTCCACACATGATAATGATACGAAATGGCAGGGCATCACCCTTCGGGCTTTACACTCTTCCTCACATGATAATGATATAACAATGGCACGGCATCACCCTTCGTGCTTTACACCCTTCCTCACATGATAATGAATATAAATAATGGAACGGCATCACCCTTCGTGCTTTACACTCTTACCTCACATGATAATGTATATGAAATGGCAAGGCATCACCCTTTGTGCTTTACACTCTTCCTCACCAAGCATATGAATATCAATAAAATGGCAAGGCAGGAAGTATATATAACATCGAGGAGAGTGTTCAATGAATATTCCAAACAAAGTTCTCAATCACTGCTTTACAAGCCAACAATGATTTAATGAATCCTCAAGGAACACATATTTCAAGTACTTCCACAAATCCCACAATTTATCAACAGTACAAGTATGAAATCTAGCATCTCAAAATATCGACCGTAACAATATATTAACGATTATGCATATGGATGACTGAATTAGACACATCAATATATTCTCAGAGTTCCATCAAATTTGATCAAGTTATAATAGGCTAAGTCTAGATTCTAACATTTAATAGTAGGTTCTTAATATCTAGACGTCAAGTGAGGCATGAAGCAAGAGGTCACGAAATTCTACAAATATAAATGTAACATAATCCACCCCCAAGCATGATTAACCCTGGCAGATATATAGGCTCGCCACCTCATATATGTATGACCCCCGCAAGTAGCAAACAATGATAAATAAGAGAAAAAAATTCTCTCAACAAAGTTAGGAAAAACACTTACCTTGAACAAGTCAATTTACAATACCGAGCAAGCCAAGCGATGCTTCAAAAATTCCATCACGTGCATAGTGACCTCAGAACATCTCAAAGCTATCCAAAAGCAACTCAAATACATCAAATAAAGCCCAAGGAAACAATTCCAAATGATAAAGATCGAATCCTAAATCAAATCCCAAATCCGGTCAAAAATCACACCTGGTCCCACACCTCGGAACTTGATAAAAATCACAAAATCCGATAACCCATTCAATTACGAGTCCAACCATACTAGTTTCACTCAATTCCGACTCCAAATCGATGTTCAAAACTCAAAAATTCACATTATGAAACTTTAGGAAAAATCCCCCAAATTTCACTTTGAAATCATCAATGAAATCCCAAAAACGAAGATGGATTCACGAAATATAACCAAAACCGAGTACAGAACACTTACCCCAATCCATATGTTGAAAATTGCCTCCAAAATCGCCCTAATCTGAGCTCCCAACTCAAAAATCTCGAAACTTGCTTTTTATGCCTCCAATGAATTCCTTGTAAATTTTTAGTCAAGTTAGGATTTTGAATCTATCAATTTGACCTTATAATGAAGTAGATATGTTGGTTTCAATATTTGCAAATAGTGCAGATTTTTAAATACAAATTCAGTGGCAATTTCGTAACTAATCGAAAAAAATCTGGAACCTTATTTTTAGTAAAATGACCATAAATTCCTCATACGATGTCCAAATTCGACGATTCATTTTGCTATGGCTCTGTAATTACGATACCGATCTAATGCTTCAATCAAAATAGAAATCAGAGCTCGTTTGCTTAATGTGGTACCATTAATACTTGAAGAAACAACGTCGAAACATAAGAAAAACGAGTGCAACGCTAGCCCAAACCTATCTGAAACTCACCCAAGCCCCTCGGGACCACGTCCAAACATATCAATAAGTCCCATAACATAACACGAAGATACTCGAGCCCTCAAAATACCTAGCAAAGTGCAGCTACTCAAAACGACCTGTCGGATCGTCACATTCAAGGAACAACGGCAAGTCAATAACTCAATGTCAATAACCCGATCCTCAAAGCTCAGTGGAATCAAAAATACAAATTATCAAAGTCTTGTAAAAATGAACTAGGGTCTTATTAGTATCCAGCTATAACTAATCCCTAAGTGAAATGTAAAACTACCGAATAACTTGCACAGTTAGAAAGGAAAGCATAAGTATATATATTGATGCGACATGCATTCCGATCCAACCAACCCTCCCTTATTCCTACTTAACAATTACATTAACAGTAAATGATATATATATATATATATATATATATATATATATATATATATATATATATATATATATATATATATATATATATATATATATATATATATATATATATATATATGTTGCGGCGTGCAACCCGATTCCACCAATCCTCCCTTATTCATCCTTAACAATTACAATAACAGTAAAATAATATTTAATATGTTGTGGCGCGCAACCCGATCCCACTAGTCCTCCCTTATTGATCCTCAATATCACCCTTATTCCTCCTGTTGCGGTGTGCAACCCGATCCCACCTGTCCACCCTTATTACTCCTGTTGTGGCGCGCAACCTGATCCCACCAGTCTCCCTTATTGCTCCTCAATGTATCACCCTTATTCCTCCTGTTGTGGCGTGCAACCCGATCCCACCTGTCCACCCTTATTACTCACGTTGCGGCGTGCAACCCGATCCCATAAAATATTAGTTTAAATTAACAACAACAACCAATTCACAACTCAATTAACAGAATTTCTACTACCAAGAGTATGAGTACACGACAACAAGAGAATCACGAAAAAAATCAAAGGAATACAACAACCTTCACAAGGACAACGAGGCAGGTAAGGCACGTGATAACTTCGCAGGCAACTACAACAATTGAACATGTAGCATATTTGCACAGATTCATAGAGGAACTCACAATTAAGAAGTATCAAAATATCAAGGAAGGCAATCACTTCAATTAAGGCAAATAAGGCCAAATAACAAGTAAGAGTTAGAGAAAAGCTAACAACATATATAGAGCATGTAGAGGTTAAACTAGCAAATATGAAACCCAATTATATCAGAAAACTTCCCTCTTAATGAACATAAGGACCTAAGAACCTAAAGGCAAATTTTCCACAAATAAGATGGGGCACGCACTCGTCACCTCGCATACACGGGCTACAATTAACACAAAGGACTCAAATCCTAAGGGAAAGTCCCCCACACAAGGTTAGGCAAGATACTTACCTCTCTCGGAGTCACCTTCTATTGTACTTATTTCTATTATTTCCTTTTGTTCTAGAATAGTGATGTACTCATTTTTTACAACCACTCATAGAAAGGCTTATGACTTGTACTACCGGTTTTGGGATTATAAATTGTTTAGAGATTTCTATTTCGAATTGTTTGAAGTTAGTAAATATTGTCGTCATTTCTGTTAATGTTAGGCTTACCTAGTCTTAGAGACTAGGTGCCATCACGACTCTTTCGAAGGGAATTTGGGTGACATAAGCATTGGCACATCTTTCAAATAGATATGCACAATGCCTTCCTTCATGGAGATTTATTAGAAGAAGTCTCTATGGACATTCCACAAGTCTTTTCTAGTCAGGGAGGGACAGGCAAGGTCTGTAAGCTAAACAAGTCCTTGTATAGCCTCAAACAGGCACCGAGACAGTGGAACAAGAAGCTGACAAATGATTTACTACAACTTGATTTCACCCAAAGCCATTTTTATTACTCATTATTCACTAAGGAAATGCAGGCCAGGTTGGTTCTTGTCTTAGTTTACGTAGATGATCTCTTGGTTACAGGAAATTGTCCTTTAACTATGTAAAGTGTACTTTAAAATCCATTAAAAGTAATTAGAAATGGTTACTAGAAAGTCCTATTCGACCAACATTCATCAATTTTAGAAATTTATATTTTTTATTTAATTTTTATTTTATAACTCAAATAGATTGTTAAAAATATAAAAGTAATTTTTTAAAATTATCTACTCATTAATGTAGTTACACGCATACGGTATGTACCCTAAGATTAGTACTATGTAAAGTGTACTGAACCAATTGCAGCAATTGAATGCCAAAGAGATTCAGCCAATATTTTTTTTTTGGTGTAACCATTTGGTATTCTGTTTTGCTAGCCCGATTAATTTGAATTTACATTACGTAGGGCTCATTAAAGGAAAAAACACTCTCTACTAAAAAATTTTGCATCCCAATACTCGAATACGAGACCTCTGATTAAAGTGGTGTATCTTATTCATCCCCCACATCCATTAAAGGTTCGCACCAAATTGGGATTAGAAACATTACATCCAACATTACGAGTGAACTTACACTACTAAAAATTCGGGAAAAAACAACCACAAAAAGCGACCAAAGTTGGACCCTAAACAGTGAAAAACGACCAAAATGCGTCCAAACTGGCTTGGTCGCTATTTTGTTGGTCTCTAAAGTAAAAGGACCAAATATTCCGGTATACAATATAGCGACCAACTTTGGTCGCTATAATATTTTAATAATATAAATTTAGCGACCACAGTTGGTCGCTTATTTTTAATTTTTTTAAAAAATAAGCGACCACAATTGGTCGCTAATTTATAGAATTTAATTTTTTTTATACATAAGCGACCAAAATTGGTTGCTAATTCCCAGAATTTTTATTTTTTTAAAAGTATAGCGACCAAAGTTGGTCGCTTTTCTGAAAATCTGGGTTAATTAGCGACCAACTTTGGTCGCTATTGCCCAGAAAAAAAAAATTTAAATAGATTTGGTTAATTTTCTGGGTATAATTTTGGCAGAAACTGCCTGTTTTGGCAGCTACACCACCTGCCAGCATACCAAATTCCTTATTACAAGCAACAACAACAACACACCAACAACAACAACAACAACACAACAACAACATTAAAACCAACAAAGTAAAGTTCAATAGAA
>ML317757.1:0-42537 GCA_005239505.1 Nicotiana paniculata
TCAATTCCCTGTGGGATCGACTCTGGGCATAATACCCCAGGATTATATTTGCAACGCACGCTTCGTCTTCTACAAGACATAGTTGAGCATGATCGTATGAATTGAAATTGTTATATTTGAATTCCTGATTTCTAGTTTCATCTCTCCCTGCTCAAATTAGAAGTACTTGCCTAGCATTCCTTGTTTCTTATATGATCTTAATTGACTTAAATTAAGACTTTGTTTTTCCTACTGTTATACTATATCTTTCTTCATTCGCTGCCTATGTGACTAAAACTAGTATAATCTCGCCCTATAAATGTCTAACAAGTAATTGGAATATCTATACGTTGGTCAAGCATGCCCGTGAGTCGTACAATGTGATTTAAATGATTTTCCTCTTAAGTACTACTTAGGTTTAATTGATGACCGCCCATGTTGATGGTATTCCTTGATGCTGCCTATTTACTGAGCATTTATTCAAACTGAGTTTATTTGGTGAAGCTAATTGTCTAAGTGAGATTGGTTATAGCTGATTCCCTTGCCGGGATGATTTGGTTCTTAGTTGCGAACTTGAATATATAGAATCGTTGCTATATTTGTCTTGTTTTCCCCTCGTTATGTTGTTTTCTCTTTGTGCTTGGCATTCCTTTCAGCAGTTACTTCTTAGGAGTGAGTTTTTACCATTTTTATGATTTAAGTCTTTGTATTGATTTGCTCATCGCACTTTGCATTTTGGTCTTGTTTGTTTTTACGCCGGTTGTGGGAATATAGCTTAGGACCCCTTTCACCCATTTACATATGTGTGCTTAGAATGCTAATCTGTTAAAACCTTTACTTGTTTACATATGTGTTCTTAGACTGCTAATCTGTTAAAACCTTTACTTGCTTACATATGTGTGCATAGACTACTTATTCGCACCTGACTAATTCACAAAGTAAGTTTGGCCGGGACCCATAATTATGGACTTCGAGGGGTGCTTAACACCTTCCCCTTGAAGTAACTTCAAGCCCTTACCCAATCTCTGGTTATACAATTAGTGTTATAAATGACCCGTAATAGGTGCCCTAACGCACCTTAATTCGTTAGGTGGTGACTCTTCAAATTCCTTACATCCCTTTTCCCAAAAGGAAATGAGTTGTCCCAATAATGTCAAAAACCGTGACTAATCCGAAAGGAGAGGAAAAAGGGGGCGCGACACCATCTCCATTACAACAGCTAATTTGCCGACGGGTGGTTACTCCTTTCTTCTTTCTTTTAATTTCCGAGATGACGATTTTTAGGTTAAAGCTTAAAGATAAATTCAGGGAACCCCTTTCTTTTTGCCGACAGGTTGTTACCTATTACAACCCTTTTATTCTTGTTCAGAATTTTGGGGAAGATTAGTTGTTGGGGAAGATGACGATTGCAAAATGCAAAAGGTGTGCAAATTAGTTGTTGGGGACGATGATGATGGGAAGAGGAAGAGACCAAATTTCTAGAGAAGAAGACAGAGCTGGAAAAGAAATAGCCGAAAATTAATTTTCCGGCGAGGAAAGGTCATTGGGAAAGATGACTATCGGGTGGGGTGGGGTTCTAGTTTGTGTATTTATTTATTTTTTAATTTTTAAAAATTAAATCCATGCGTCCTCGTTTTATTCGTCACTTTGGTGTGTGAATTACGCACACCTTTTGTATTTTGTTGCCTACGAATTTTGTGTCTAAATGACACAGTAAAAGCTTGGTTAAAGTGTTCAAATGGAACAGACTTAAGATTGAGTGTTTAAGTGAAAAGGGTGAACAACTTTAAGGGGCTAGCGATGTATTTGGCCTTTTCTTTTTCTTTGTTTTCTTTATTTTGTTTATTCAAAATCCTCAAGGTTGTCACATTGAAATCCCTATTCTCTTTTTGTCTTCACCGTTAAATTTTATATAATTAACGCATATGTCAATATTCATAGTAGCAATGAAGGATTTAGCATATATCCAATAAATTCTACAGATCCTAATATTTTATATACTGAGTATTGATACATATGAAAAAATCACTAAAATTGCAAAAATGATGAATTTTGACCCTATAAATTTAAAAATTTTATGAGTTAATGATAAAAATCTAAAGATTGAATCCGTCAAATATATATCATGAATCATCTTTTCGCAGTAGTACACCTATTTTTTAAAATCCTAAATATGCCTCTGCATGCGACTAGAAAATGGATAACCTAGTTAAGCTTTCTTTAAGTATATGGACAATCTTCACCAAGCCTTTCACGGTTTCACCTTTGTCCTTATTTTCCGCTTTGCCATTCTTTCCTCTATTTTTCTTCATTTCCAATTTATGTTTCTTTTATTTAACCAAATTAGCCGTAACTATTTTAAATTTCACTTTTTAAGAAATTTTGAAGAATCTCTATTTTCTGTTAAAGACTAATTTTGAAGTAAATTATGTATTGTAATTTTTATTAAAGTGTAATGATCGTGCTTTTCGATTAATGTTCTTGTATTTTTCTTGAACTTAAGAAAACCAGAAATTTCAAATTGAAATATTTCTTATAGAGTGTTGATATAACAAAGCGGAAGGAAATGAAAAAACAATTACCAGTAATAAAAACAATAAAAATTGTACGGAAAATGAAGCATCAAAGTGAAATTGTTCGACTAATATAATTTTTTGTTATTCAGAGAGATGATAATAAATTCAAAGGCAATTAGGGAATATCTATGTAACATTTCGAATGGGAGGTCTCTTTACGTTTTCCAATATAGGAAAGACATTGCAATTGATCAATAAAAAAATCTTATTAAATAAATTCACTATTCAAAATATATTCATCCTATGGACATTTCCCTTTGTATTCATTTTGCTACCGTAACGACCCGGCCGGTCGTTTCGAGAGTTATAGTCTCGTTTTTTTCATTTCTACTTCTTTTGTGCATTACAACTGTATTTTATCGTATCGGGTTGGTTGGTTCGGGTCCGGAGTGATTTCGGAGTGAATTGAGACATTTAGTCTCTAAATTAGAAGCTTAAGTTGGAAAAGTCAACCGGATGTTGACTTGTGTGTAAACGACATCGGATTTGAATTTCTATGATTCCGTTAGCTCCGTTATGTGATTTTGGATCTAGGAGCGCGTCCGGAATATGATTTGGATGTCCGTAGTAGAATTAGGCTTGAATTGGCGAAAGTTGAAATTTTGGCGATTTTAGTCGGCATTGGAAATTTTGATATCGGGGTCGGAATGGATTTTCGAAAGTTGGAGTAGGTTTGTGGTGTCATATTTGACGTGTGTGTAAAATTTGTGGTCATTCGGACGTGGTTTGATAAGTTTCGGCATCGTTTGCGAAATTTGAAAGTGTAGAAGTTTTTTGGCTTGAATCCAAGGGTAATTTGGTGTTTTGACATTGTTTTGGGTGATTCGAAGGTTCGACTAAGTTCTTATGGGGTTATATGACTTGTTGGTATGTTTGGTTGAGGTCCCGAGGGCCTTGGGGTAATTCAGGGTGGCTATCGGAGTGTTTGCTGCTACTGGTGTTTTTCGCACCTGCGGAGTGGGAGCCGCAGGTGCGAGCCCGCAGGAGCTACTGAGGAGCCGCAGATGCGGCCAAGAAGGACCTAGGCAGGAACCCCAGGTGCGAATAGGTGTGCGCATCTACAAGCCCGCAGAAGCGGGTGGTTCTCGCAGAAGCGGAAGAGATGAGGCCTGGTAGTGGTCGCAGGTGCTGTTGATACCCAATTTTTTCTTCATATATTTTTCAAATAATAAATATACTTTCAAAATATCATTTTGCACTATTATTTAATTTACAAGATTTACACGAGCACTTTTTATAATTTTTCATAATTTTAGAGCTTTTAAATTAATTTTCTTGCATTAAATTACATAAAATTCAATAATTATCCTTTAAATTATTGTGATGCCTTAATCATCCAAATTACTATTTTTTCATCCTCATACATGTTTCATAATATTTTTCATTTTATTTCATATAATTATGTTTACATTTTAAGCTATTTACTTAATTTTGCAATAATAGCCTATATTCATATACAAAGGCTCCTTATTTATACTATTTATGTCAAAATAGTATATTTTTTATAATGTTAAATTATTGTTTTTAATCATTTTAGTGAATAAATAATATTATTTATTTATTTATTAATTATTTGTATAAATTATTTTTATAAGTTGTGTGTATTTAAGAGCTGGCCCAGATTTAAACCAATTTTCGAACCAAAAATGGCCCAGCACCTTAGCCCAACAACCCCAGCCCAAAACCAAACGACCCCTAATTCTCAACCCAGTCCAAAACCCGACCTAACTCTTCTCAAATCCCAGCCGTTGATCAACGACTCACAATATTTTGCCCATTTCTCCTTATATCCCCACCCCAAAACCCTAAAGACCACATTCTCCCCCCAGCCGCCTTCACACGCTCTCATCTTCTGCGAACCCTAGCTGTTCACCCCAAATCCTCTCAAAATCCGGATAAATCATGAAACTCTCTCACGATTTGCTTACCTTATTTGAATTATCCCGTTACCATTCACACGTTCGTGGTATTACTTAGCACTTGCCCGATTTTGGCAAGTACTACCTCTCGGAAATCAAGTGCAATCATCCTCAACCTACAAGATTCAGACGAAAATCCGTCTGTATACACTCTCAACAGGATTGTGTGGGTTCGATTCACCGAGATTCTTGGCTAAATTTCTGACCATTTGCCAACTAGGGTTTGTCCGATTTTTACCTATTTCTACTGGGAATAGGCTATGCATGTGACTTTTCTTGTTCTTGCTTAAATTTGACTGATTTTCTTTCCCTATTTGTGTTTAATTGATTTTTTTCTATATTTGTTCTTTCAATTTCTGTCACTATATAAACCCCTCCCTAGTCCCCTTTAAGACAAACTTTGAATCGATTTTCTTCACTAAAAATTAGGAGTTTTGCTACTCTCTTGTTTTGTATTCTGTATTGGTCGGCTGAAAGCCAAGGCCATTAACACCTTGTTACTTAACCTGTTCTTGGTGCGAGCATTGCCCTGAGTTCATCAAAGCTCTTGGGAACTTTGACGCGTTGAGATTCTGGATTTTTGTGAAAGTTTCTTCTTTACTGTTCTTCGTTAACTGATGAGTTACTGGACCTTTATAATTTCGTCCCTATGTATCTGCATTTTTGCATAAGTCTTCACCTCTGAAGTTTGTTAGTTTAATGAGTTTTCTGCTTTGTTTTTTTGTGTGCATGTTGTTTGTTCTACTTCAATTTTAGTTCTCCTTAATTTTTTTTACTTCATATTGTTGAGTTAAAAGCATGTCTAAACCTGAGTTTGAGTAAATTAGACTCCTTTCAAGTTCATCTAGCCTATGTGATGCAACTTACTACTGTTTAGGACCTTTGCATTTTTAGCATCTCTTTGTTGTCTAATTTTGCTTTAAGATATCAGTCCTGTTACTAGAACATGCTTTACCTGTATAATTTGTATCCCTTTAGTTGACTAGTCAATTGTATTCAAAGCATTAATGTGCACACTCACTATATGGCACAAGTTTGTTTCTTAGCCTATTCTGAATTGCTGTGGTGATATCCTGCCTATATAGTATGTTTGATCATGTGATCTAGTAGTATGCCTTTAGCATGTTTTGACTTCCCAGTAGTTGCAATAATCTGCTTTCATCATGTCTAAGATCTGCTGCCAATTAATGTGATTCTCTCTTGTAACACTAGGACCTATACTTAGGATAATTTGAACATTTTCCTTTATTATGAATCTGTGTACGCTACCTTCACTAATCCTGCAAGACTATTTTGCTAATGTGTGACTACTTATGCACTAGGTGTTGAACTTGTCCTTCTGAATCTTTGCTAAGTCTGTTTTAAAGCCCTAAGGCCTGTTTGATAATTTGCTCTATGTGTTCAACTTGACTATGTTTGTATCCCCTCAGCTTTGTCTCTCAACTTTGGTTTACTATCATTCACTTGTCACCTAGGCTCTCTTGAGTTCTCATTCTTAGTCGGCTGAAAGCCAAGGCTACTTAGGTTCTATCATTAACCTCCCTAGTGTGATCACTGCTCGGGGTTCAATTGAGACCCTTGTGAACTCTGACACACTAGGGCTTGGTCCTTAGTCATTCCCAAAATCTCAAACTACTCCTATTCATCCCATTCTATCCTGTTATCTGATGTGTACCTGAATTGGCTAATTTAAATGGTGCAACACTTGGTGCTATGGTTAAATAAATTGACTTTGGGCTCCTTTATGGATTCTGGGGTTGTGTGATAGATATGGCCCCATATCAGAGGCTTGGCTACGATGTGTGAGAGTTATTGAAGGCCCAGACCATGATGGGTATTTCATGTTGAGCCTATTGTCATTGTTGTGTAACATTTGTATTTTTACTCATTACTGGGCCTGTAATAACTTTTGTATAAACAATTGGAGAGTTAGTAAAAGGGGAAACGGGTAGAAATTAATATTTGCATGCAAAAATGGGTAGATAACGTACCTATAGGAATTGGTAATTTATTTGCTATATGTGTTGTTCAATTACTATATACACTGTAGAAACCATGCCATTAGAGGAAGCGCACACACACACACACACACTGTCTGTTAGAAAATATGAGTAGAAAATGCTACAATTATATTTATTGCTATGTGTTATTAGAAAACATATAAGAATTAATTGTCATTGGTGTTTCTTTCAATTCTCATCGCCTACTAGAAATCATGCCTATAAGATTCCCAATTATTGTACTTGGCATTGCTCACCTAGAAATTATTCTTATAGGATTAACAAACGACGATAAAATAAGCTCTAAAGTGCCATGCGTTAGAGATCCTGCCTATAGAAAATAATTGCTCGCTATGATTGATTAATACTAGACCATTCAAATACTACTTCACGCACGTCGCATGAATAATTCTAGGATTTTTTTGCAACATAATTTTTTCATACTAAAATGCGTAGATCACATAGGCATAACACATATAGGATTGGTAACTTAAAACTTGCAATAACCGGCTTGTAATACCTAAATAATTCTGTCAATGAGCAATATCCTGCATCTGAAACTGCTCGCATACTTTGACCCCAAAAATTACCTAGAAAGCATGTCTATAGGTTTAAGATTTTTGATTTTGCAACCTCCTAATTGGCATATGTGTTTGCGTACATTTGCTGCTTAAGTGTGGAGGTCAATGTGAGCCCTTAATTGCTTTTATGTGAAGTCTTTATATGTTTTTCTTGTCGCCTAGTGTAAATGCCTAATTTTGACTCTTCTTTTCTTCTTTTATTTCTATTATGTGTGTATGTGTAGGTTTTAATGTTTTATTATAGTTTGATTAAGAAGGGAATACAATTTTGGGCTAGTTGCATTATAAATCAAAATGGGCCAAAATTTGAACCAAATCGGTGGCCCAATGGCACTGACCCGGTCCAGATAAGGCCAGCTAGAGAGGGAAGCCAAACGGCGTAGTTTCGTGGTGAAACTACGTCGTTTCACTTAATAGTTGAGAGATCCAATTTCAACCGTTGATCACCCCTTGATCTAATGGTCCATATTTGATCTCTCAAGAGATTATAATTCCTTGAAAATCTGAAAATTGCCCCATTTTAGACCTAATATCAAAGCCTAACTCCTCTCCCTCTTCTCTATATCGCCTCTCTGGCCGGAATTCGCCCATCGGCGGAGGACCACCTCCAATCGACCCCAAACTTTCACCCCCCCCCCTCAATCTCAACCTCCTATTTTCGATTCCAACCTCCAAATCCTCTAAATCTTCACTAATTTTCGTAAATCTAAGCCTAATCGAAACTCCAAAAATTTTACACCACTGGCCTCCTCCCACTCTCCTCTTCTCCATTCCAAGCCTTAAAACCTTCAAACCCCTGTAAAATCCGGCCGAATTTCGGCCAGTAGCGCCAATGCCGTCTCACCACCACCATGTGCCCGAGCCGCTGTTTATTTTACGTAGACACGACCTGGGAACGACCCTTTCTAGGTGACATGGTGTTGAAATCACTAGTCGGCCCCCCGAATCGGTGGTCCTAACGTCTGCCGCTTAGAAAAGTTCGTTCGGAGGTTTCTCCTCATCATTTGTCACTGCTCGCGTCGTCCCTGAGATTCATGGATAGTTTCAAGAATCCTCGATTGATATAACATTCACTTTCTCATTTTCTTAGTTTATGTTTTCCCATTTGGTTTTGAATTTAGTTTAAGTTTCTCCATTTTTGATTAGTTTTTTAGTCTATAATAAGTGTGTTGTTCTAGTTTTGTGCAAAATTATTGAATTGTTTATGTAGTTCGTTGTATGTTTAGTTGTTATTAATTGTGTTAGTTTAGCGATGTTCGTTTAGTGTCTGTTTTGCGCAATAGTTTGTCGCTCGAGTCTAGTTTGCACAAATCTAATTCATTCCAATCTAGTTTGTTTGAATACTTAGTTCGATTACATTTAAGTCTTGTTTCTACTTTTCTAATCCATAGTTGGTTGGAGTTTGAGTGTATAAGCTGAATTTCAGTCATGTGAAGATAAAAGCTAAATACCTGAGTTTAAAGTACATGGTTGTTGGGTATTTTACTGTATAAGCATGCTGGAAACACAACTAATCTGCTTTGTGTCAGCATTTGGTGAAGAGTGGACTGTTTTGGCATACAAAAGTTAGTCCTTTTGGACAGATTTTTGGTGAACCAAAATCTGTCCAAAAGGACCTATTTTTTCTACTTAAGAGGTCATTCTTTCACACAAAAACATAGACAATCTATGACACAACCGCTGGACATCTTTACACACTAAAAAAAAACTTTGAGAGTAAAAATCAGCAGCTAAACATATCCAATAGCAAGCTGAAAATTCTGAGATTGGTGAACGTTTCTTAGAGTGCAAAACTCGTAGAAATAGAGGGATTCTAATCAATTTTGGGGGGAAATAGCTACTAGTTTCAAGTTTTGTACCGCTAGGTATTTCGGGTTGATCCTCTTGGGTTTGAAATCTACCATTTGTTGTTGTTTTTGCTGCTTCGTAGTTGTCGTTCTGATGTCCACCTTTTGATTTTGGAAAGAGCTGACTTTGTTGTATTTGTTCTTCTTTCTTCTGTCCAGGTAACTTTCGGACCATGTAAACTAAAATCAAGTTGGAATGAAAGCAATGATGCCTGGAAATATTAGTAACTTCATTCGTCTATCGTATTTCATTTTTACATACTCTTGTGTGTTAGATAATGTTATGACAGTATGTTCGTTAATTAAACTGGGTAAAGCATTTTTAGTCTTATGCCAAAGTTTAGGATATAATTCTGCTTGGCCCTCAGTAGTGTGGTTGTGTGAAAGGAGTATGTATTAAATTTTGAACCCATGTAGTTTCATGTTTGTCCCTCTGTTTGTTGCCAAGCTAAACCTTTTTTTCTTCTTCTTTTCATTGGCAACTGTTTGGTCATAATTATGATTTTATTTTAAAGCTAAGTGGTCTCATTTTCAGTATTCTTGTTTAGACATTCACAAATGGAGTTTCAGTTAAGGTTGAATAAATATGGTGAATATAAATTATTCATTTTTTTTTTCAAATAAAAGAGGTTATTTTCACATGTAATTTGTTATGACCATTTGTTCTAAACTAGAGTGTGAAACTACCAATGTACTTGTCTTCTTGATTGAGCATGAGATGGATTAAATTTCTTGATTCATATGAGGGTCTCTCTATTAACATGATTTAGCATGTTAAAATTCAAAGGATATTTTTATATAAGTTGTTACAAAGATTATTTGCTAGCTTCAGTTGGCCATTTGGTTATTAGATTTGGGCCACACAAGTTGAACATCATATGCAAGTTAATAAATACTTTAGCTGGCCCGTTTCTTTTAATAAATTCCAGCAGCCCAAAAGCTCTAGAATTCATAAGCTGTCTCATTTCTCTTTTAACAAGAATTTAACTCATTCCTTTAAAATAGATAGAGTTGGTCCAACATTTATTTGCATAATTTTCCCAACGATAAGGCTTGAAAAATAAAGATTTTTGTTACTAATTAAATTAACTCATTTCCTTCTAATTAATTTAAACGCTAGGCAATTAGTAGGCGCTTTGACTTCACAGAATTGTTTGCGTAGCGTGATGTTTAACATTCAATAAATTAGTTAAGTAATCTCATACCATACTTATTAATTTAGTTAATCCTTTGCTAAAATCGCGGATTCGCTTTTGTAGCGCGATAATTGACTTTTAATAATTTTCAAAAAGTAATTTTCTCAAATGTAGTAATTTTTCAAAAGTACTACAAATAATTGATTGTCATGATTTCGGATTCGCTTGCGAGGTGCAATTATGATAAGTTAATTAATTTTGTTATTCGATCATGAATTTGCTTGCGTAGCGTGGTTATGACAACGTAATATTATCCAAATCATTTTGTTTAATAATTCTAATAATCAAGAGATAAAAGCGGATAGGTAAAACATGAAAACTAATAAAGCACAATTTATTTTCAAGCCAAGTTTAAGACAATAAAGAGACCATGCTAGAACCACGGGACTCGGGGAATGCCTTACACCTTATCCCCAGTCAACAGAATTCCTTACCCGGACTTTGTTTTTGCAGACCAATAATAAAAGAGTCAAATCTTCCTTCGTATAGGGATTCAAACAAAAGGTGACTTGGAACACCCAAAAATCAATTCCAAGTGGCGACTCTGAACAATAAAATAATCCCTATTTCAAAATTGTCACTTCAATTGAAAAAACCCTTTAACCCAAAACAATCCATAATACACATAACATATAATATATCTTTTCGGGGGTACAAAAGGGGTGTGACAGCTCTGGCGACTCCGCTAGGGACAACCAAAGTTCGAGCTTGTACATGTTGACTTTTATTTGGCTTTATAAATGTCACGACCCGAATTTACCAGCGTCGGGATAGTGATGGCGCCTAACGTTGAACCCGCTAGGCAAGCCAACATAAATATTCAATTTATCTTATTCCTTTATTATTAGCAAACATCATGCGAAAAGACAACACTAACATAGATAGAAGTACGAAATGGAGCAAGGTGTACAAGCTCAATATATGCCTTTACAGAATTTCACAAAAAAAAAATCAATCGCAGAACTTTGGAGTCAGAAACTCACAACTATCTATGAATAATACACATACAGTCTGAACAAAAATAAGTACATCTGTTTCTGAGGTAACTAGAACAGAATACAAGAAAAGAAGTAGGAAGGGACGCCAAGGCCTGCGGATGCCTGCAAGACTACCTCGGGGTCTCCACTGAACTGAAGGCAGCAACCTCGATCTATGGTCCGTAGGATCCTACACCAGGATCTGCACAAAAGTGCAGAGTGTAGCATCATTACAACCGACCCCATGTACTGAGTAAATGCCGAGCCTAACCTCGGCGAAGTAGTGACGAGGCTAGGACAAGACAACCCAAATCAACCTGTGCAGTTTAATAGTATATAGAGAAAAATAATACAATGAGAAATAGACAGTTAAGCATAAGGGAAAAGGGGAAACATGCTGAGGGGAGGAAAGTAACGAGGTAAGGCACAATTTAGATATCAATTTATGCAACGAAATAGTAATACGAAAACAAGTGCACAACATCACCCTTCGTGCTTTTACTCTCGTCCTCACCATCAGAATCAATATATTCGGCACGACATCACCCTTCGTGATTTTACCTCACAATACCATGGCACGACATTATCCTTCATGCATTATCTCTGATATCATGGCACGGCATCACCCTTCGTGCTTTTACAATCACAATATCGGCACGACATTACCCTTCGTGCATTATCATTCACTCAAAATCTCACGAACGACATCACCCTTCGTGCTTTTACACTCTTTCTCACCCAAACACATCAAATAATGGCAATCCAACAAATAACATTAACGAAATAAACAGAAATAAACCATAACATCCCGGCAAGGGAGTCAACAATAGCATTAATACCATCCCGGCAAGGGAAAACAACTATATCCAATCTCACTTAGTGCATAACTTCCCATGATAACCTTCAACCAAAACCAATACTCAACACTATTCAATATCAAGGAATTTCCACCAACATGGATAACTATAAAATGAAACTCAAGTATTACTTAACGAAAAATAACATAGATCACAATATTCGACTCACGGGCATGCTTGACACCAACGTATAGGTACTCGTCACCTCACCTATACGTTGAACACGATACTTACACATAGAAAATAGGACACAACACCTATTCCCTCAAGCTAAGGTTAAGCCAAACACTTACCTCAAATTCCACGACCAAACTCAAGCCTCGATTACCGCTTTCCCTTTTGAATTTGACTCCAATTCACTTGTATCTAGACATATTCAACTCAATAACATCAATAAATGCCAAACAATTCCATCCCAACACTTAATTATAGGTTTTACATCATTCTTCCCAAAAGTCAAAAATCAACCCCGGGCCCGCTTGGTCAAAACATGAGGTTCGGACCAAAACCCGATCACCCATTCACCCACGAGCCCGAATATGTAATTAGTTTCGAATTTCGACCTCAAAACGGGATCTAAATTCTAATTATTCGAAAAGCCCTAACTCTACCCAAATCCCTAATTTTCTACCATTAAAACCCTAGAATTCTTGATAAAAGTTGATTAAAATCACTAGGAAATTGAAGGAAACTAGTTAGGGGTCACTTACCTACGATTTGGGAAGAAACTCTCTTGAAAAATCGCCCTTGGTCTCCTATTTCGGTGAATAAATGAAAATGAAATTGGATGAAGCATCTAACTTAAACACACTGCCCGACCCTCGAACCTGCGGTGCCTGGGTCGTACCTACTCTTGCACAGGTGCGGAAAAATCTATCGCACCTGCGGAAATGGGCAAAGCCCTTGGGGGCCACATTTGTGGAGGTGCATCCGCACCTGCGGAACCGCTTCTACGAAGATTGTGTCGCACCTGCGGAAAAGGACTGGCTGGGGCTGGACTGCACCTGCGGCTGGGGATTCGCACCTGCGGTCTCGCACCTGCGACCCAAGGCTCGCAGGTGCGGGCACACCAGAACTGGTGCACCAACAGTGATTCTTCAACTCTAAACACCTCGAAACTTACCCGAGCCCTTGGGGCTCCAAACCAAACATGTACACAACCTCAAAAATATCCTACGGACTTACTCGTGCGATCAAATCGCTAAATTAACATCTTAAACAATGAATTTATCATTAAAATCCAAGAAAAATTCCAAAACTTCCAAAGTATCAAATTTCACAACTACGGGTCCGAATCACGTCAAAGGACCTCCGTTTCATACCAAATTTCACAGACACAACTCAAATATCATATTGAAACTGTACCGGGCTCCGGAACTAAAATATGGGACCGATACAATAAATTTCAAATATAACCAAATTTCCAAAAACTCTTATATTTTCAAAACAACAATTTCTAAAATATGGGACCGATACAATAAATTTCAAATATAACCAAATTTCCAAAAACTCTTATATTTTCAGTAAATCAATTTCTTTCAAAGATTCATTTTATCGGGCTTGGGACCTCGGAATTCGATTCCGGACATACGCCCAAGTCCCATATTTTCCTACAGATCTTCCAGGACCGTCAAATCACAGGTCCGGGTCCGTTTACCCAAAATGCTGACCGAAGTCTATTTAAATTCAATATTAAGGCTAATTTAGCATTTTTCTCAGTTTTTCACATAGAAGCTTCCCGGATATACGCCTGGGATGCGCATGCAAAACAAGGTGAGATAAAAGGAGGGTTTTAAGGCCTCGGAGCACGGTTTTGACTTATAAAACAAGGGATGACCTTTTGGGTCATCACATTCTCACCTCTAAGACAATCGTTCGTCCTCGAACGGACATAGAAAAGTACCTGAATTAGGGAAAAGATGGGGATACCGGCTCCGCATAACGGACTCGGACTCCCAGGTAGCTGCCTCGGCAGGCTGACCTCTCCACTGGACACGAACTGAAAGATAACTCTTCGATCTCAACTGACGAACCTGCCGGTCTAATATGACTACCGACTCCTCCTCATAGGTCAAATCCTTGTCCAACTGGACACTGCTGAAATATAGCACATTGGCTGGATCTCCGTGGTACTTCTGAAGCATAGACACATGAAACACCGGATACACAACTGATAAAATCGGTGGAAACGCAAGTCTGTAGGCCACCTCTCCCACTCTATCAAGAATCTCAAATGGACCAATGAATATAGGGCTTAGCTTGCCCTTCTTCCCAAATATGGGCGATACCCGAAGCAATACCCGTTCCCCAACCATGAATGCCAAATCACGAACTCTGCGGTCGGCATAACTATTATGCCTGGACTGAGATGTACAATGTCTATCCTAAATGATCTTAACCTTATCCAAGGCATCCTGCACTAACTTCGTACCCAACAACCGAGCCTCTCACGGTTCAAACCACCCAACCGGCGATCGACACCGCCTACCATATAATGCCTCAAAAGGAGCCATCCGAATGCTCGACTGATAGCTGTTGTTGTAGGAAAACTCAGCTAATGGCAAGAAATGATCCCAAAAGCCTCCAAAGTCAATGACACAGGCTCGTAGCATATCCTCCAAAATCTGAATAGTACGCTCGGAATGTCTGTATATCAGAGGATGAAATGATGTGCTCAACTCAACTCTCGTTCCCAACTCACGCTAAACTGCCCTCCAGAAATGCGAGGTAAACTGCGTACCTCGGTCAGAAATAATAGACACAGGCACACCATGAAGGCGAACAATCTCTCTAATGTAGATCTATGCCAACCTCTCCGAAGAATAGGAAACTGCCACAGGAATGAAATGCACTGACTTGGTCAGCCTATCCACAATGACCCATACTGCATCGAACTTCCTCTGAGTCCGTGGGAGTCCAACAACGAAATCCATGGTGATATGCTCCCACTTACACTCAGGAATCTCAATCTGCTGCATCAGTCCACCAGGTATCTGATGCTCGTACTTTACATGCTAACAATTCAAGCACCAAGCTACATATGCCACAATATCCATCTTCATCCTCCTCCACCAATAATGTTGCCACAAATCCTGGTACATCTTTGTGGCGCCTGGATGGATAGAATACCGGGAACTATGAGCCTCCTCTAATATCATCTCACAAAGTCCATCCACACTGGGTACACAAATACGACCCTGCATCCATAAAACTCCATCATCACCAACCGTAACCTGCTTGGCACCACCGTGCCGAACCGTATCCCTAAGGACACACAAATGAGGGTCATCATACTTCCGGTCTCAAATACGATCAAATAATGAAGAACGAGCAACTGTATAAGCTAGAACACGGCCGGGCTCAGAAACATCCAACCTCAACTGATTGGCTAAATCCTGAACATCCAAAGCAAGTGGTCTCTCCCCGACCGGAATATAAGCAAGACTACCCATGCTGGCTGACTTCCTACTTAAAGCATCGGCTACCACATTGGCCTTCCCTGGATGATATAAGATGGTGATATCACAGTCTTTCAACAACTCCAACCATCTCCTCTACCTCAAATTCAACTCCTTCTGCTTGAACAAATATTGCAAACTCTTGTGATCCGTGAACACCTCACAAGACATGCCATATAAATAATGCCTCCCAATCTTCAGCGCGTGAACAATGGATGCTAACTCTAAATCATGAACTGGATAATTCTTCTCGTGGATCTTCAACTGACGCGAAGCATATGCAATAACTTTTCCATCCTGCATCAACACTGCACCAAGTCCAACCCGAGATGCATCACAATACACAGTATATGGCCCTGTACCTGTGGGCAAAACCAACACTGGTGCCATGGTCAAGGCTGCCTTGAGCTTCTGAAAGCTCGCCTCGCACTCATCAAACCACCTAAACAGCGCACCCTTCTGAGTCAACCTGGTCATCGGGGCTGCAATAGATGAAAAGCCTTCCATAAACCGACGATAGTTGTCACACCTCCTTTTTCACCCGAAAGGGGTGTTAGGGAGTTTTACCAATTTAAGTGACATAAATCGAATTTGGGATTATTTATTTAAATTTTGTAGAGTCGCCATCCGTATTTTTTACGGTGTTCCGGGACACCATTTATTTTAATATCCCAAACCGAGGAAGTTTTTGACTCTGTTTAAAATGTCTGCGAACCAGAAATCCGGGTAAGGCATTCTGTTAACCTGGGAGAAGGTGTTAGGCACTCCCGAATTCCGTGGTTCTAGCACGGTCGCTTAACTATTAATAATTGGCCTAATTATCTGATTAGTTACATGTTTTAAGTCTATTGTGCATTTTTAACCTTTTAAAACCGCTTTTAATTATTTTAAACAATTATTGTGTTTATTTAAATAAGTCGCGGTGTCGCGCACTTGTTATGTTTGTACACATCGCAAATCACGTCACGTGAAACGCACCCGAGATTCACAACATGTTTATTTTAATTATTTGAAGTTATGGTCGGGTCACATGAAATGCACACCCGAATGAAGATTTACGTATCGTGACCATGACACAAAAATCGTACCCATCGTCACGATAATTTATTATTAATCGTGCCTAAAACAACTAGCGCGTGTTCATAATTGATTATTTCCTAAGGTTTGATATCGGTTGTGACAAATCTAGAATTATGGAAATAACTTTGTGGATGAAGTATACCATTTATTAAACCAACAATTTGTTTCAACTCAACACTTCACGGCCAAAATAGATATCGACTTCACTCGTGAATCAATCGCTCATAATGAGTAAACTAGACGAACCCAATATAATAATTAAAATAACAACTCTGAGGACATATGACCAGATACAAAGATAATAGCGAATTTGAATTTTATACAAAGGACTAAATCGCTAATGCTTCTGATTCGACATAGACAACCAACATTTTCAACTTAAGAAATTAAATTTATTCACCAAATGAAGTGCACCCACCCTTTATTAACTCAAAACCAATTTGCTTTTAATTCCAAAACTTTTTATATCCCATAGGATTCAGCACAAACAAAAAAAATCATACTACAAATCAGTACAATACCAATATAGTCTAAACAATGAACACATCGTTAAGAAATGCACCAAAGTACCAAAATTGTACAAGAACACTAATAACAAGATAATCACTGTTTTAACCAAGGCAAAGGTTGTAACGACCCGACCGGTCGTTTTGCATTATCGGACCCCGTCCCCCTAAATGAAACTTCCCATAATGGCTTTTTATGATTTATGACTTACGGGGACTGGTGGTCCGTGATTCGGAGGTGTTTAGAGTGCTATAGGAACAATTGGTTCCTTAAGGTTGGCTTTTAAGGCCAAGTTTGACTTCGATCAACATTTTGGGTAAACGACCTCGGAATCGAGTTTCGTCGGTTCCAGTAGCTTCGTGTGATGATTTTGGACCTGGGCGTATGTTCGGAATGGTTTTCTGATGATCGGGAGCATTTCGGCGCCCAATATTGAAATAATAAGTTCCTTAAGTTCCTATTTTAGTTTGGGATGTGTTTTTGTGTTATCGAGGTCCGAACGGAATTCTGAGGCCAGGATTAGTTCCGTTATGTCATTTATGACTTGCCTGCAAAATTTGGTGTCATTCCGAGTTGTATAGGTTCTTCGGCGCCGTTGTTAGCAAAGTCTAGAAAACTTAAAGTTCCTAAGTTTGGTTCTTGGGGTTTTGAGGTGTGATTTTGAGTTTTAGCGTGGTTTTGGGTGTTTCGAAGGCTCGAGCAAGTCTGTATTATGATTTGTGACTTGTTGGTATACTTGGACAGGGGCTCGGGTGGGCCCAGGTGCCTCTCGGACACCACACGAGGCCAAAAACCAACTGAAATAGCTGCTGGTGCACCTGTTCTGGTGTGACCGCAGGTGCGGTGACCAGTCGCAGGTGCGGGACCGCTCATGCGGTCCCAGCCTCGCAGTTGCGACCCCTAGTAGTCTGGCCAATTCTCGCAGGTGCGGACAAAGCTCCGCAGGAGCGGAGCCGCAGGTGCTGTCTCCACTCCGCAGGTGCGGGCCCAGGCTCCCCAATCCATTTCCGCAGGTACGAGCCTTTTCTCATAGGTGCGAGACCGCAGGTGCGGTCCTCGAGCCGTAGGTGCAATAACACTGTTCAGACAGTGTGTTTTTATACACGGGTTTTAATACATTTTTCTCATCTACTCCTTCTTCCTTGGGGCGATTTTCATCATTTTAGAGGGGAAAACGACTTGGTTATTAAAGGTAAGTAAATTATACTCTAATATTAGCCTCATGCATGAATTCCTAGTTAAGTTTAATCACATAATTAGTGAAATCAAGAATTTGGGTAGTAACCTAGGGCTTTCGACAATTTAAGAATTTACCCGTAAATTTGCTATGGAATCAAGTCAAAATCGTATATTAATGATCCTTAGGCTTTGGGTGAGTGTTTCCTTAGAGAATTAATGGAATCCGAGCGTGCGGTCCCCAGGTTGGATTTTGGGAATTCTTCAAGAATTTTGAATTATTGAATAAATAGGATAATTCCCCTGCTTTAAGCATGCATTGATATCATTGTACCATATTTGGCTAGTTGCGAGTCCTAGAGTTTAGAGTTCGGAGTTTCGTGCGCGTTCTCGGTCCGGGGAGTAAATTCGACGCAAGATGAGTCTCCTTTCTAACCTTGTGAGGGGAAATTGTCCCCCTAGGTGATTTAAATGCTATATGTGATAATTTGTGGGGGCTACGTACGTACAAAGTGACGAGAGTCCGTACGTAGCGACTATTACTATTATGTCCGGGTAGTTAGGCCCACATCATGCCTTGTGTTTTGCTTGATATGAACTATATGCTTAATGACTTAACGTTACATGTTGCTTGATTTCCCCGAAGTTATGAAATTTGAGAAAAACCTGTAAGAAATTGCTCAATGAAAAGTATTCTCTTTTAAAAAGGAATAATGTGTGTGCATGTGACCGCTTCGCAATTTACATTCCGCGAGCGGAGTGTGATTTCTCCCACTCTTATAGGAATGGGCCGTTCGATCCTCGACAGTGCATAGATGTGAGTACTTTGTTGAGAGGTGCACTTTTGGTACAGGCCATTCGATCCTCGGCAGTGCATAGAGGGGTTGAGAGGCGCACTTTTGGTACGGGCCAATCGATCCTCGGCAGTGCGTAGAGAGGTTGAGAGATGCACTTTTGGTACGGGCCGTGCGATCCTCGGCAGTGCATTGATGTGAGTACTTTGTGGAGAGGTGCACTTTTGGTACGGGCCGTTCGATCCTCGGCAGTGCACATGCTTGACTACCTTATGACTCCGGCCGGTTGTCCTTACCCTGCATGCATATGATTTATTTGTTGCTAAATTCATGGATATTGATCTGACAGATATTTGGGGAAAAAGTGAAGTGGTAATTTTTTTATTTATTCCCAGTATTCTTCCTGGATTTCAGTATCTTAGATATATACTTGTTGCTTCATTGTCTTTACATGCCTACTGTTTTCATTACATCCTGTTAAATTATACTATTGGACCTTAGTGAGTGTCATGTCGACCTCTCGTCACTACCTCTTCGAGGTTAGGCGGGATATTCATTGGGTACATATATATTTATGTACTCATGCTGCACTTCTGTACTTAATTGTACAGGTTCTGAGGCTGGAGTTTCTGGTTATCCGACCGGAGCTTGACATATATTCTGGACCTGATTCCACGGTGAGCTGCCTCCCTTGGCGATTCGCAGCACTTCTATCCAGTTACCTTTTGTTTATTTATGTCTACTTCTCTCAGACAGCAGTACAATTTGTATCATCTTTTGTATATTCTACTAGTTCGCCTGTTGACTTGTGAAACTAATTTCTGGCACGCACATAGTAGACTCTTTATTTTGGGAATGTATATATTGGATCATGATCATTTTGGCTGTATTAACTTAGCTGGTTAATGTTTCCTCTTTTATTAAAATGATCTAAGCTTAAAACTTTGGGAATATATGGGGTTGGTATGTTAAATAAGGAAAATCTCACTAGTAAACAACTGTTGGCTTGCCTGACTCCGGTGTTGGACGCCATCACAACCTGTGTTAGATTTTGGGTCGTGACAACATGGTATCAGAGCACTAGGTTCACGTAAGTCTCATGAGTTACGGGAAAACCCAGTAGAGTCTAGCGGATCGGTACGGAGACGTCTGTACTTATCTCAAGGAGGCTACAGGGTGTTAGGAAACCTCTATTAGTTCGTATTCTATCGTGCAGTCGATGATTTACTAAATTCATTCTTCTATTCTCTCACAGACAGTGACGACGCGTGCATCTGATGTTCCAGACCCGGGAGGGCCGCTACCCCCGCCGTCCGAGGCCGCGGTAGAGGACGGGAAAGGGCACCGGCCCGTGGTAGGGGACGAGTGCGTCCTAGAGCTATTCCGGTCCCGCCACCAGAGGACCCTATTATAGAGGAGCAGGACGAGGAGCCTCCAGCAGATCCTGCACCCGTAGACTTTATGATGGCACCAGGCTTCCAGGCAGTCCTGGGCCGTATGATGAGATTTATGGACACTATGTCCCAGGCTGGTTTATTTCCAGCAGATCCTGCCACTTCTCAGGCGGGAGGGGGAGCCCATACCCGTACTGCCCAGGCTGCAGGATCGACAACAACATTACATCACACCCCGGGTACACTGCCCGTGGGTGGAGTCCAGCCTGTAGTAGCAGCACCGGAGCCCAGACCAGCTGAAGCTTGGTCTTGAATCTTGGTTGGTTCTTCATACAGACTCTGATCTGAATCTTGATGCTTGTTGGCTGCAGGTGCTAGTTCATTCTTCTATAGCTTTTTCGGATCAAGAATGGACATGCATAGCTTGTGACTTCAATCTGTCTCGAGCAGTCCACATCTTTTCCGATATTGTACGTTGGGATTCAACTCTTTTCTTTTCTTCTTTTCTTTTATTCTGAATTGAGACGTCTTCTTTTGGTCGTCTCGAATCCATTGTCCTAAATTGTAATCTGCGCAAAATCAAAACAAACGAACGAAATTTTCTGCCCCAGTTTTCACTAGGAAAATTTCGTGAGTTATTGCAAAGGAATCTATGCTACTTTATTATTGAAAGCAATAAAAGGTCGGGAATGGTGTACCCGGAGTGATTGCAGACTAGGGGCTGGATACCCCTATGCCTAAAAGTAAAATCAACTAGGGATTGGAGACCATATGTTGGAAAAGATCGACAGGTTATGCTGTCGTCAAGAAAAGCTCACCGGGTTATGCCGGTGTCTGAGGATCAAAGGGTTATGCCATTGTCTGGGGGGAGGATCAACTGGTTATGACGTTGTCAAGAAAAGAGATCACCAGGTTATGCTGTTGCCGGCAAAAGGAGATCACTGGATTATGCCAGTGTCTGGAAATGATCAACGGGTTATGTCTTTGTCAGGAAAAGAAGAGATCACCAGATTATGCTGGTGTCTGGAAAGGTCAATAGGTTATTTGTTGTCTGGGGAAAAGAGATCACTGGGTTATGCCAGTGTCTGGAGAAGAAAAGATCACCAGGTTATGCTGGTGTCTGGACAGGTCAACAGGTTATGTTGTTACCTGGAAGAAGAGATCACTGGGTTATGCCAGTGTCTGGAGAAGAAAAGATCACCAGGTTATGCTGGTGTCTGGACAGGTCAACAGGTTATGTTGTTGCCTAGGGGGATCACTAGGTTATGCCAGTGTTTGAAGATGATCAACAGGTTATGTTGTTGTCATGAAAAGGAAAGATCACCAGGTTATGCTGGTGTCTGGGAAGTTCAACAGGTTATGTTGTTACCTGGAAGAAGAGATCACTGGGTTAGGCTGGTATCTGGAAAAGACCAACAGGTTATGCTGTTGTCAGGAAAAGATCACCAAGTTATGCTGGTGTTTGGAAAGGTCAACAGGTTATGCTGTTGCCAGGAAAAGAGACCACCGGGTTATGCCGGTGTTTTGAAAAGATCAACAGGTTATGTTGTTGCGAGGAAAAGATCACCAGGTTATGCTAGTGTCTTCTAGGGAGTGGGAACCCTATGTTGGTATCAACTAAGGAATGGAATATCCTAGGTTGGAAAAGCGACTAGGGAGTGGAGACCCTATTTCTAAAAATAAAATCAACTAGGGATTGGAGACCCTATGTTGGAAAGAAGAATAGGAATGGAGACCCTATGTCTAAAAATAAAATCAACTAGGGATTGGAGACCCTATGTTTGAAAGAAGACTAAGGAGTGGAGACCCTTTTTCTAAAATAAAATCAACTAGGGATTAGAGACCTATGTTGGAAAGAAGACTAGGGAGTGGAGACCCTATGTCTAAAAATAAAATCAACTAGGGATTGGAGACCCTATGTTGGAAAGAAGACTAGAGAGTGGAGATCCTATGTCTAAAAATAAAATCAATTAGGGAATGGAGACCCTATTTTGGAAAAAGAGACTACTGAATTATGTACCTATGCTAAAATGAATCAAGAAGGATTTTTTGTTTTTCGAAATTTTTTTTTTTGGTATCTTAGAAGAAGGATTCATCAGACTAAGACGTTTATCCTAGGAGAAAGATTCATCAGGCTAGGTTTCTTATCTTAGGAGAAAGATTCATCAGACTAAGACATTTATCCTAGGAGAAAATTCATCAAACTAGGTCCCTTATTTTTGTTATCTTAGGAGAAAGATTCATCAGACTAAGATTTATATCCTAGGAGAAAGTTCATCAGACTAGGTTTTCTATNAAGTTCATCAGACCAGGTCCCTTATTTTCGTTACCTTAGGAGAAAGATTCATCAGACTAAGATTTCTATCCTAGGAGAAAGTTCATCAGACTAGGTTTTCTATCTTAGGAGAAAAATTCATCAGACTAAGATTTTGATCCTAGGAGAAAATTCATCAGACTAGGTCTTCTGTCTTAGGAGAAGGATTCGTCAGACTAAGATTTTGTTCCTAGGAGAAAATTCATCAGACTGGGTCTTTTTTTTTTCTTATCTTTGGTGAAAGATTCATCAGACTAAGATTTTGATCCTAGGAGAAAGTTCATCAGACTAGGTCTCTTTTGGTTATCTTAGGAGAAAGATTCATCAAACTAAGATTTTGATCCTAGGAGAAAGTTCATCAGAGTAGGTCTTCTATCTTAGGAGAAAGATTCGTCAGACTAAGATTTTGTTCCTAGGAGAAAATTCATCAGACTAGGTTTTTTTTGTTACCTTAGGAGAAAGATTCATCAGACTAAGATTTTGATCCTAGGAGAAAGTTCATCAGACTAGGTTTTAAATCTTAGGAGAAAAATTCATCAGACTAAGATTTTGTTCCTATGAGAAAATACATCAGACTAGGTCTTTTTTTTTTGGTTATCTTAGGAGAAAGATTCATCATACTAAGATTTCTATCCTAGGAGAAAGTTCATCAGACTAGGTTTTAAATCTTAGGAGAAAAATTCATCAGACTAAGATTTTGTTCCTATGAGAAAATACATCAGACTAGGTCTTTTTTTTTTGGTTATCTTAGGAGAAAGATTCATCAGACTAAGAATTTTATCCTAGGAGAAAGTTCATCAGACTAGGTCTCTTTTTGTTATCTTAGGAGAAAGATTCATCAGTCTAAGATTTTGATCCTAGGAGAAAGTTCATCAGACTAGGTCTTCTATCTTAGGAGAAAGATTCATCAGACTAAGATTTTGATCCTACGAGAAAGTTTATCAGACTAGGTCCCTTATTTTTGTTATCTTAGGAGAAAAATTAATCAGAATAAGATTTCTATCCTAGGAGAAAGTTCATCAGACTAGGTTTTCAATCTTAGGAGAAAAAATCATCAGACTAAGATTTCGATCCTAGGAGAAAATTCATCAGAGTAGGTTTTCTATCTTAGGAGAAAGATTCATCATACTAAGATTTCGTTCCTAGGAGAAAGTTCATCAGACTAGGTCTCATTTTATCCTAGGAGGAACAATGTGAAGAGCAATGGCGACATTTTATGTACACTAGGCAAGCCAAATAAAGGTAAAAATTTGAGAAACTTCCCTTTTTCGGATCTTCTCTTCTTTTCTTTTTTTGAACCACTTTCGTTGCACTGGTTTGTTCCTGTTTCAAACAAAGAAAATTTTGTCAGTTTTAAAAAGTGGTGGTCGGTTTTTGGCCTTGAGTCCTGGGCAGATTGGCTTTTGCTCAATCAGCCTTAGTCAGTTTCAAGAGACTTTTCTTCTCTGCATCAACCCTGATTGTTTCACACCTAGTACCATTTGTATTTGTGGCTCAGTCAGACTTATCCCGACAGGAGATCTTTGTTTAGGCGACCTTTTCTGATATCTTGAATGGCTTCTTGCCTTTTGGAGAAATTTGACTGTCAGAGGGAATCACCAGTTATCTTTGCTTGCGCAAAGTAGGCTGACAAGGGTATTTTAGGGGGAAGTCTCTGCATGAATCCTCAATGCATGTTGACTGTAACGACTGAGTGTGCTAGCCAAATTCACTTTGTGCAACTGAAAAGCTGGTAGCAGATTTTGAAATCTTTTCTTGCTTGTTTTAACAAGGACTGACTCAGAGTGAAGGACACAATGATTCAAAGAAGCAAGTATTAACAAGCAATGCCCCTGTCAGAAGGACAGAAGGAAGAGATTTTACTTATTTATTTATTTTTTATTTTGCGGTAACTAGCCTTAGTGATCATGACATGCATTTTGGACTCAATAGCCTGATCTATCAAACTGGTCTAATCTTTCCTTTTACCATTCCTATGACCTTTGAATTCGGGCTTGTTTGTGCCAATTCTTTGCATCAGCTTCACGACTCACCTTCGACTAGTGGTGTCCCGAGGAATTTTCACCAAAAAGTCTCTCTCATTTATTTTTCTCACTTACCATCACCTTACAGTGCCCGTGAGGGTTTTCACTAGTAAGACTCTCTCATTTTTTCTTCTTTATTTTTTTCTTTTCTTTTGCTTTCTTGGATGAGAAACTTGACAGTGTTTTATGCCGCGTGACAACCGTTGCTCATTGCATACTTCAATTGGCATTCTTGAAGGCATATCGAGAGGTCTTTATCTGGAAGGTTTTTGGATAGGGTTGGAAAGGAAGGTCGGCATGAAGGCTCAAAGTAGACTCAAAATGAGGGATTCTAGACTTGCAACTCTTGGAATCGACTCTTTCAAAAATGAAATAAACTCTTTGCCCCAGTTTTAGCTACTGGGGATTTTTCTGATTTTTTTTTTGAACTCTTATTTGGTTTGATCGAACCGTGTAAGGTTGCCTACGTATCCTATTTTTTTTAGGAATCAGGTCTAACGTAGTTCAAACATCTGACCTAACTATTTTTCATCTTTCTTTCTTTTCTCATGTTTCTCTTTCTCAGTTTTCTTTCTTTCCACTTTTTCTTTCTCAAAATAAATTGCCCAAGCTTTTATTTTCTGAGGGCATGGACTTTGACTGTTCTTTTCTTCTTTTTCCTTTTACCTGTCTTTCTAAGAACTGCCCCAGTTTGTACTCTTGGGACATGAACCTTTCTTTTCATTTATTTTTTTTATTTTTTTTGACTTTCGACTTTAAACTTGATTCCAAAAGAGGGTGGTCAAAAAAAAATGACAGCAGCTCAAAAGGGGTAGAGAAGGGTATAAAGTGTTTGGGTAGCAGAAAAAGGGCCTCCCATCCTCGAGAACGCCAAAACATATTATCTTTTTGCGATCATAGCATTGATGAAAATGTCTATTTTCTTGGTGTGTCGTGGTCAAAAGACACCTTCCATCCATTAATGCCAAACTTTCGACCAAGCTTCAATTGATTAAACATCCTCAAGCTCGATCTTCACAATGATTTAAAGGTGAATTTTACTCGACCTTAGTTCCAAAGTGTCTCAAATCTTTATTCATCCTCAAAAGTGTCTCTTTCTCACTTATCTAATTCAAGACTAAATCAGTTTTTTAAGATCTGGCCAAAATTTCCGCATGCATGTCATATCACTAAAACTAGCGAGAAAGGAACTAAGCATAGAATGACACAAAAGGACAAATTGCATTTGATTGAGTAAAGGATGGACGGGCTTAACAACAAGGCAAACAACCTAAAATCCGAGTTACAGCCCTAGAATAACTCGGATAATAAAAATAGCAATAAAACAGACAGACAAGACTCATACAAACAGAAAAGAGGAATAGAAGGGTTTGACTCAATAAAACAAATAAAATTTGGATCATAACCCTGAAATAACCTAGATAATAGAAAAAACATCAAAACAAGCTACCATTATTCCTTCCTAGTAAGGAGGGAATGACTTTTCAATTGCTAAGCTTAACATTTAGCCACAAATTTCCTCATCACAATCAGCAGAGCTTTCTCCAATTTCAAAATCATTAACTTCAGTCAACAAGTTCCCGAGAGGATTCTCATACTCCCTGTCACCACGCATCATCCCCACAAAGTGTGCATCATCATGTGCAGGTAAATGATTCTGCGTGATATTCTGGGTGTCAGTGTCTTGGATCACAATCAGATTTTCCTGGATCATCCTTTCTATTTCTCTTTTCAAATCCCGACATCTTTCAACATCGTGCCCCTGGGCATTGGAATGGTATTCACACCTTTTAGAAGGGTCAAAGCTTCTTGCACGTGGATCCACATGATTTGGAGGAATAGGTGCAATCATGTCATTACGCTTTAATTTCTCAAACAAGCTTGCATAAGACTCTCCTATTAGTGTAAAATTATATTTCAACCTTTGCTCCCCTCTATATCCCTTCATTGGATGCGGGTTATAGGGAACTTGAAAATTTTGTGGAGGCTGACGGAGACTTTGCGATGCTGGTGCTCGCCTTCTGGAGTGTCTTGGTGGCTGGACAAAATACTCAGGTGGAGCAAAATAGTATTGTGGATTCTGAGGTGGATAGTAGTGCTCATGGGAATCATCGGAAGACAGACGAGCCTGGTCACACCTTCGAGATGTTATCCTAGGACCTCTTATCGACCCTGATGTCATTATAATTTCTTCATCCTTCTCATTTGTGTCGCTAAGATTATTAGATTCAATCTGGATAGCCTGAGTTGCGGCTTTGAGAGCTTCTTGACTTATAATTCTGCCTGTCTTAAGGCCATTCTCTACCATTTCTCCCATTTTGATTGCTTTCGAGAAGGATTTGCCAACTGCGGACATCATGTTTTGAAAGTAATCTGGCTCTTACACCTGAAGGAAGACAGTGATTAGCTTGTGGTCATCCATGGGTGGCTTAACTCTAGCCGCTTTCTCTCTCCATTTAATGGCATATTCCCTGAAACTTTCAGTTGGTTTCTTCTTCAGGTTGGAAACGGAATTGCGGTCTGGGGCAATGTCGATATTGTATTGGAACTGTTTGATAAAGGCCTGAGTTATGTCATCCCAGACATACCATCGAGATGTGTCTTGATAAGTAAACCATTCAGAGGTTACCCCCATAAAGCTTTCCCCAAAATAAGCCATCAGTAATTCTTCCTTTTCTCCCGCACCTCTTAGTTGATTGCAATACCTTTTCAGGTGGGCTATAGGGTCTCCATGTCCATCATACTTCTCAAATTTGGGAGTCATGAAACCAAGTGGCAAACGAACATCGGGGAACATACATAGACCCTTGAAGGCAATACTCTTCTGACCTGCCAACCCTTGCATGTTTTTCAGTTGTTGTTCTAAGCTATTCACTCTTTGGATTATTTCTTCTTGTGCCATTTTTTGGGCAGGCTTCTCAATTTTTGCAGGAAGATCAAATAGGTAAGAGTGGTACTCAGGAGAATGGTACTGCTCTTGATGGGTAGCAAATTGTGGTTCATGACTTTTCTTCTGTACCGATGTTGGCTGTGGGATAGTGAAGACGGGCATAACACAACGGTTGTCTGATTGGTTGTCAATGGCACACTTTGGGAGCACTTAAGAGAAATTCCAGTTGTAGTTGTACAATTGGGATAAGGACTGAACCCAGGTGGATAGAATTGATCAGGCAATGAAACCGGAACGGCAGTAGTCGATATAGGTGTGAACTCTGGGAAACCATAAGAGGAAAAGGCGGGTCCTTGGCCATTAGCCCATGCTTGACACATTTCAGCCATTTTCTGTTCCAGAACTCTATAGAACAAAAGAAATATTTTTGGATTTTTGGACTTTTATTTTGAATTTATGAAAGAAATACTTCTAAAGAAAATATTTTTGAAGCTAGAATTTTCTTTTCTATTTTCGAAAGAAGAACGAAAATATTTTTGGATTTTTGATTTTATCTTTTTTTTATTTTGTTTTTGCAAAAATTTTTAAAGAAAAACTTCTAAAGAAGAAAGAAAATATTTTTTTTTGGATTTTGGATTTTTGTTTTTGAATTTTTGGGAAAAAGACTTCTTAAAAAAAAGGTAGAAAATATTTTTTGGATATTGATTTGATTTTTCTTTTTGAATAAAAGACTTCTTAAAATGAAAGAAAATATTTTTGGTTTTAAAATTTTTTTTTTGGGATTTTCTAAAGAAAGGCTTCTAAAAAGGAATTAAAGGATTTTTTTTTTTGAATTTTTGAAAATCGGGGTCTCAAAGAAAGACTTTTCTACTGAAGGAAGTAAAGGAAAATATTTTGGATTTTTGAAAATTGGGAAAAATAAATAGGTAGAAAATATTTTTGGGGATTTTTTTTTTAAAAATTGGGGGCAGGAACCGATGAGGTTTGCCTACGTATCTCACATCCGGTGAGAATCAGACCCGCGTAGTTCGCCATTTTTGACGGAATCGGAAAACATTACTTTTGAAAACATTCACTTATTTTCTTTCTTTTTTTTTCCGGGTGAGTTTCGAGGCGTTTTTAAATATCGGACTTTCAAAAATAGGGTAAGTTTTCTATCCTACCTCACTCTTGGTTTTTTCTGTTATTTCTTTTCCTTTAACCGGTCGACAAACAAGCCGAAACAAAATAATGTACACATAGCCAGGTAGGATGCATCAGGATTGTCTTTATTTTCAGGTTCACCTGTCCTAGACGGACCCAACCCCTGTGTTGAGTCCCCTAAGTCAAATGCATATGATGCAGATAATCGTTCCTACTAGGGATCCGACATGAGGCTATGTTATTCTAAGTTTATATCCCGGAGTTTTGTTCTAGACCAGGCTTACCCGAGCAGACAGCTCGAGCCGAGGTCGGGGCAGCGTATCGGGAATACAAAAGCTTCACCGGCTTTGCAACTTGTCCGTACCTCGTTCTATAATTTGGATATGACTTTTAACAGAAAAGAAGTCACACGAAGTGCACACTTCCCAGATGATTTAGAAGACTCAGAGAGAAGAGGGTTTCGACACAATTTATATACAGTTCAGATAATGTCAAAGCGGTAAAAAGCGGCATTTAGCACATTAGGCTCAAACATGTAAAATCAGATAATAAAGCCAAATATAACAGCTATTCTAAGCTCGAATTCTTAACCCTGAACCAGAGATTGAGGATTTTCGATCCCCAGCAGAGTCGCCATAGCTGTCACACCTCCTTTTTCACCCGAAAGGAGTGTTAGGGAGTTTTTCTAATTTAAGTGACATAAATCGAATTTGGGATTATTTATTTAAATTTTTTAGAGTCGCCACCCAGATTTTTTACGGTGTTCCGGGACACCAATTATTTTATTATCCCAAACCGAGGAAGTGTTTGACTCTGTTTAAAATGTCTGCGAACAAGAAATCCGGGTAAGGAATTCTGTTAACCCGGGAGAAGGTGTTAGGCACTCCCGAATTCCGTGGTTCTAGCACGGTCGCTTAACTATTATTAATTGACCTAATTATCTTATTAATTACATGTTTTAAGCCTATTGTGCATTTTTAACCTTTTAAAACCGCTTTTAATTGTTTTAAAAAATTATGGAGTTTATTTAAATAAGTCGCAGTGTCGCGCACTTGGTATTTTTGGAAACATCGCAAATCACGTCACGTGAAATGCACCCGTGATTCACAACGTGTTTATTTTAATTATTTGAATTTATGATCGGGTCACATGAAATGCACACCCGAATGGAGATTTACGTATCGTGACCATGCCACAAAAACTGTACCCATTGTCACGATGATTTATTATTAATCGCGCCTAAAACAACTAGCGCGTGTTCATATTTGATTATTTCCTAAGGTTTGAGATCGGTTGTGAAAAATCTAGAATTATGGAAATAACTTTGTGGATGAAGTATACCATTTATTAAACCAACAATTTGTTTCAACTCAACACTTCACGGCCAAAATAGATATCGACTTCACTCGTGAATCAATCGCACATAATGAGTAAACTAGACGACAACTCCGAGGACATATGACCAGATAAAAAGATAATAGCGAATTTGAATTTTATACAACGGAATAAATCGCTAATGCTTCTGACTTAACAAAGAAAACCAACATTTGCAACTTAAGAAATTAAATTTATTCACCAAATGAAGTGCACCCACCCTTTATTAACTCAAAACCAATCTGCTTTTAATTCCAAAACTTTTTATATCCCATAGGATTCAGCACAAACAAAAAAAATCATACTACAAATCAGTACAATACCAATATAGTCTAAACAATGAACACATCGTTAATAAATGCACCAAAGCACCAAAATTGTACAAGAACACTAATAACAAGCTAATCACTATTTTAACCAAGGCAAAGGCACTCTCATCTAATAGTGAAGAATAAACACAGAGCCAAACAGATATTATAATCAAATGCTACCAGAATAAAATTCAGAAATGGGAAGATGAACAAGAGTTTCAGTATTGAACCTTTTTCAGATGAAGATCTTCTATTGCTGAAATTTCCTAATATTTACAACGAAGAGGAGCTTTAAATTAACGTACAAAATCAAACGTGACCAGGACCTAGACCACGAACCTTCAACGGCGACCACGACCTCGACTCAAACGGACCTCTCAATTTCGAACTCCAAACAAACGGACTTCGACGATTAGAAGTGTCGTCGTAACGGAAAAAGCCGGAAGCAAAAACAACAACAGTCACTGGATGTGTATAGCCCCCAGCAAATGACGCCTCGCGATTGAAGAACTACCTTCAAATAATCACTTGTTGTCGTTTCCAGCTTCGAAGAAATGTCGATTCCGCCGGAGAAAGAGAGCAGAGTAGGGGGCAAGATGAAACGTGTTGACGTTGGAGGTTGATTATGTAGGAATTAATTGTGAATTTTGTTTGTTCGTCTGAGCAGAAATTGAAACTTTAAATATATCTGTTCGTCTTCTCTGTTTTTGTTTTCTGTATATGTCCGTCTCCCCCAGATCTCATATTTTCATTTCTCTCTTTTTTTTTGTCCAGATTCCTTCGTCTCTTTCCATCCCCCTCTCACTCTGTTTATGTATGTTTCCACCTCTCTTTTTTCCTCTCCCCTCATTGTGTATCTAGTTGTGTGTGTATATATAATAGTGTGACTTCTTTTCCAAGAATGAATTGAGATAAGAGTGTGCGTGAGTAGTCCCTACTAAAGAGTATTTTTGTTATTTCTTCCTTGGCATCTAGCGTGTGTGTGTGTTTGTTATTGTGCAGGTGAAAACTTATTAGGGAGAGAATAAGGTGGGGCCCACATCTTAATTGGTTTCCTTTGTATATTTTTTTTTAGCTTTTCTTGTTATCTTTTTCTATTTCTTTGTTTGTCTTTTTTTTTTTGCTTCCTTTTTTGTGTGTTTTTCTTTTTTGTTTGTTTCCCATTTTCTTTTTTTTTTTACTCTAAAGATGCATTAAAATACTAACTTTATCTATAATAACATAGAATAGTTAAAAGGAAAAAAGAAGATAGTCATATTAAAGAAATTTAAATATCTACAACTTAAAATCACGCTAAACCAAGTAAAAGTATCTTTTAAAACTTTTCTTTTTATCTTTTTTTTTTTTTTTTTTTTTTTTTTTTTGTAAAAATAGAATAAAACTAACTAGAAAAATATCAAATAGGCTAAAACAAAGAAAATATTTTGTAGTTTTTTTTTTAAAAAAAATATTGATTAAATAAAGCAAGAAGGAAAAAAAATTAAAATAGTCAAAATAGAGATATTAGGCCTAAAACTAACATCTAAGCACTAAAATGGTATAAAATTTTCTGGGAGGGTCAAAAATTACATGTCTACAATAATAACCTGCTAAGCCCAAGAAACTCCGGATCTCTGTAGCTGACGTGGGTCTAGACCAATCCTTGACTGCTAAAATCTTCTTAGGATCCACCTGGATACCCTCTGCTGATACAACATGACCCAGGAATTCAATTGAGCTCAACCAGAACTCACACTTAGAAAATTTAGCATACAACTGACTGTCCTTCAAAGTATGAAGAACGACTCGAAGGTGTTGCTCGTGCTCCTCCTGGCTGCGAGATTAAATCAGAATATCATCAATGAAGACAATCACGAAGGAATCCAAATAAGGCCTGAACACTCGGTTCATCAAGTCCACAAAAGCTGCTGGAGCATTTGTCAACCCGAATGACATCACTAAGAACTGATAATGCCCATACCGAGTGCGAAAAGTTGTCTTAGGGACATTGGATGCCCTAATCCTCAACTGATGGTAGCTAGATCTCAAACCGATCTTCGAAAATACCTTGGCACCCTGAAGCTGATCAAACAAATCATCAATTTGCGGCAATGGATACTTGTTCTTGATGGTCACCTGGTTCAATTGCCGATAATTTATACACATCCTTATTGACCCATCCTTCTTCTTAGCAAACAACACCGGCGCACCCCAAGGCGAGACACTAGGCTTAATGAAGCCTTTATCAAGCAAATTCTGCAACTGTTCTTTCAACTCCTTCAACTCTTGCGGGGCCATACAATATGGCGGAATAGAAATGGGCTGAGTACCCGGAGCCAGATCAATGCAAAAGTCAATATCCCTGTCGGGTGGCATACCCGACAGGTTTGCAGGGAACACCTCTGGAAACTCACGGACTATGGGCACAGACTCCATAGAAGGAACACCGGCACTAGAATCACGAACATAAGCCAAATAGGCCAAACACACCTTCTCAACCATGCGCCGAGCCTTCATATATGAGATAACCTTGCTGGAAGAATGACCAGGAGTTCCCTTTCACTCCAGTTGAGGTAACCCCGGTAATGCTAATGTCACGGTCTTGGCATGACAGTCCAGTATGGCATGATAAGGCGACAACCAATCCATCCCCAAAATAACATCAAAATCTACCATATCCAGGAGAAGAAGATCTACACTGGTTTCAAAACCATCAATAACCACAACACACGAACGGTAGACACGATCTACTACAATAGAATCACCCACCGGTTTAGACACACATACAGGAGTACTCAGAGAATCGCGAGGCATAACCAAATAAGGAGCAAAATAAGATGACACATAGGAATATGTGGACCCTGGATCAAATAAAACTGAAGCATCCCTGCTGCAAACTGAAACAATACCTGTGTAACTGCATCGGAGGCCTCAGCCACAGGTCTGGCTGGAAAAGCATAACACCATGGTTGGGCCCCACCAGTCTGAACTATATCCCTGGGACGGCCTCCTACTGGCTGACCTCTACCTTTAACGACATGACCTCTACCTCTAACACCTCGACCCCCTCCTCTGGTTGGCTGAGCAGGTGGTGGAGCACCTGGTGCGGAAACCATAGCATGAGAACCCTGGTGCTGAGAACTGCTCGAGGCTCGAGGGAAAATTTTATCAATGTGCCTTTGATCGCCACAAGTATAACAAGCCCTCGGCTGCTGAGGCTGCTAACCCTGAAACTGAACCTAACGACCTGAGTAACCATCGTGAAAAATCTTAAGCGGCGGTGCACTGATATGAGTTGATGGTGCACTGTAGGGAAACTGATCAGGATACTGCATAGGAGAACCACGGCCACCTGGAGCACTGCGAGAAACCTGAAGTGCTGAATGAAACGACCTAGGAGGATGGCCCCTACCAAAATAATCCCTGCCTCCAGATGAGGCGCCACTGAACCTGCCAAAATGGCGGGGCCTCTTATCAGACCCCTGACCACCCCCCTGCAACAGAACCATCTCAACTCGTTTGGCAACATTGGCTGCATCCTGGAAAGAAATCCCACTCCCTGTCTCCTTGGCCATCTGCAATCTGATCGGCTGAGCTAGTACCTCAATAAATCTCCTCACCCTCTCTCGCTCGATGGGAAGTATCATAATAGCATGCCGGGACAAGGTAACAAATATGGTCTCGTACTGAGTGACGGTCATAGATCCCTGCTAGAGACGCTCAAACTGCCTCTGTAGATCCTCTCTCTGAGTGATAGGAAGAAACTTCTCCAGAAATAGCTGAGTGAACTGGGCCCAAGTCAAGGCCGGTGATGCAACTTGTCTGGCCAAACAATAGTCTCTCCACCAAGTCTTGGCGGGACCTGACATACGAAAGGTAGCAAAGCCGACCCCGTAAAACCTCATTAAAGCTATCCAAATAGTCCTGGGGATCCTCTGAAGATGCACCGCTATAAGTAGTAGTGAAAATCTTGGTGAACCTGCTCAACCTCCACAAAGCATCAACAGACATAGCTTCCCCATCACCGGTCTGAGCCATAATACCCAGCTGAACTACCCCAGCTGGCTGAGCTACTGGAGTCTGAAACTGAGGAGCCAACTGCTCCGGAGTGCGAGTAGCGGGAGTCTGGGCTCCTCTCCCAGCCTGAGGACGGTTGGTGTTGCAGGAAGCAAACCTTCCTGAGCGAAACTCTCCATGAGTCCCACTAGACGGACCAGAGCATCCTGGAGTACTGGGATGGCAATGAACCCCTCGGGGACCTGAGCTGGCCCAACCGGGACTGTCTGGGCAGGAACCTCATTAGCAAACTCTACCTGAGGCTCCGCCACTGGGGCTACTGCTCTGGGCTGAGCTCTGCCCCTGCCTCGGCCTCTCGTAGGAGCTTCAACTGGAGGCTCGGGCTACTGATCAGTGGATGAAGAAGCACGTGTTCTCTCCATCTGCAAGAGAATAGAATAGAAATTCAGTTAGCATTTAGAATTCAATTCGCACGACAGAGAAGAATAGATGTGAAGTCATTCCTAAACTCTGCAGCCTCTGGGGGATAAGCACAGATCTCTCCATACCGATCCCTCAGACTCTACTAAGCTTGTCCGTGCATTTGTGAGAGTTAGGCAACCTAGTGCTCTGATACCAATTTGTCACGACCCGAATTTCCCATCGTGGGGATCGTGATGGCTCCTAACGTTGAACCCGCTAGGCAAACCAACGTAAATATTCAATTTATATTATTCCTTTATTATTACCAAATAGCATGCAAAAATACAACACTAACATAGATAGAAGTACAAAATGGAGCAAGGTGTACAAGATCAATATATGCCTTTACGGAATTTCACAGAAAAAACCAATCTCAGAACTTTGGAGTCACAAACTCACGAACTGTCTATGAATAATACACATAATGGTCTGAATGAAATAAGTACATCTGTTTCTGAAGTAACTAGAACAGAATACAAGAAAAGAAGTAGAAAGGGACGTCAAGGCCTGCGGACGTCTGCAGGACTACCTCGGGGTCTCCACTGGACTGAAGGCAGCAACCTCGATCTATGGTCCGTAGGGTCCTACACTAGGATTTGCACAAAAGTGCTGAGTAAGTGTCGAGCCTAACCTCAGCGAAGTAGTGACGAGGCTAGGACACGACAATCCAAATCAACCTGTGCAGTTTAATAGTATACGGAGAAAAATAATACAACGAGAAATAGACAGTTAAGCATAAGGGAAAAGGGGAAACATGCTGAGGGGGGAAAATATCAAATAATGAAAGTAACGAGGTAAGGCACAATTCAGATATCAATTTAAGCAACGGAATAGTAACACGAAAACAAGTGCACGTCATCACCCTTCATGCTTCTACTCTCGTCCTCACCATCAGAATCAATATATTCGGCACGGCATCACCCTTCGTGATTTTACCTCATAATATCATGGCACGGCATTATCCTTCGTGCATTATCTCTCATATCATGGCACGACATCACCCTTCGTGCTTTTGCAATCACAATATCGGCACGACATCACCCTTCGTGCATTATCATTCACTCAAACTCTCACGCACGGCATCACCCTTCGTGCGTTTACACTATTTCTCACCCAAACACATCAATAATGGAAATCCAACGAAGAACATTAACGAAATAAACAGAAATAAACCATAACATCCCGGCAAGGGAGTCAACAGTAGCATTAATACCATCCCGGCAAGGGAAAACAGCTATATCCAATCTCACTTAGTGCATAACTTCACATGAGAACCTTCAACCGAAACCAACACTCAACGCTGTTCAATATCAAGGAATTTCCACCAAAATGGATAACTATAAAGTGAAACTCAAGTATTACTTAACGAAAAACCATAGATCACAATATTCGACTCACGGGCATGCTTGACACCAACGTATAGGTACTTGTCACCTCACCTATACATTGAACACGATACTTACACATACCAAATAGGACACAACACCTACTCCCTCAAGCTAAGGTTAAGCCAAACACTTACCTCAAATTCCACGACCAAACTCAAGCCTCGATTATCGCTTTCCCTTTTGAATTTGACTCCAATTCACTTGTATCTAGACATATTCAACTCAATAACATCAATAAATGCCAAACAATTCCATCCCAACGCTTAATTATAGGTTTTACATCATTCTTCCCAAAAAGTCAAAAATCGACCCCGGGCCCGCTTTGTCAAAACATGAGGTTCGAACGAAACCCCGATCACCCATTCACCCACGAGCCAGAATATGTAATTAGTTTCGATATCCGACCTCAAAACGAGGTCTAAATTCCAATTATTTGAAAAGCCCTAACTCTACCCAAATCCCCAATTTTCTACAATTAAAACCCTAGAATTCTTGATAAAAGTTGATGAAAATCAATAGGAAATTGAAGGAAACCAGTTAGGGGTCACTTACCTATGATTTGGGAAGAAACTCTCTTGAGAAAATCGCCTTTGGTCTCCTATTTAGGTGAAGAAATGAAAATGAAATCGTATGAAGCATCTAACTTAAACACACTGCCCGACCCTCGCACCTGCGGTGCCTGGGTCGCACCTGCGCTTGCGCAGATACGGAAAGATCCATCGCACCTGCGGAAATGGGCAAGGCCTTTGGGGGCCGCATCTACGAAACCGCTTCAGCAAAGATTGTGTCGCACCTGCGGAAAAGCGCTGGCTGGGGCTGGACCGCACCTGCAGCTGGGAATCCGCACATGCGGCCCAAGGCTCACAGGTGCGGGCACACCAGAACTAGTGCACCAGCAGTGATTCTTCAACACTAAACACCCCGGAACCTACCTGAAACTCACCCGAGCCCTCGGGGCTCCAAACCAAACATGTACACAACCTCAAAAACATCCTACGGACTTACTTGTGCGATCAAAACAGCAAATTAACATCTTAAACAACAAATTTAGCATTAAAATCCAAGAAAAAATCCAAAACTTCCAAAGTATCAAATTTCACAACTACGAGCCCGAATCACGTCAAATGACCTCCCTTTCATACCAAATTTCACAGACACAACTCAAATGTCATATTGAACCTGTAGCGGGCTCCGAAACCAAAATACGGGCCCGATACCATAAATTTCAAATATAACCAAATTTCAAAAAACTTTTATATTTTCAGTAAATCAATTTCTTTGAAAAATTTATTTCTCGGGCTTGGGACCTCGGAATTCGATTCCGGGCATACGCCCAAGTCCCGTATTTTCCTACAAACCCTCCGGGACCGTCGAATCATGGTTCCGGGTCCGTTTACCCAAAATGCTGACCTAAGTCAACTTAAATTCAATATTAAGGCCAATTTAGCATTTTTCTCAGTTTTTCACATAGAAGCTTCCCGGATATACGCCTGGGCTGTGCACGCAAAACGAGGTAAGATAAAAGGAGGTTTTTAAGGCCTCGCAACACAGTTTTGACTTATAAAACAAAGGATGACCTTTTGGGTCATCACAATTAATTTTGTATATATTGTGATTTATTTGTGCCTAATGCGCTACTTGTCCGCTTTTTACCGTTTTGATATTGTTGAACTGTATACATAAACTGTTTTCTCACGCACCCCTCTGAGTCTTCTTGAAATTAAATTAGGCATTTGCTTGACATAACCATATTTCTTTGAGATAGCTGAGGTGCTTGTCACCCGGTGAAGGATTTTAGTCACACATGTTTAGGCGAGGAGCATCACCAGCTAAGCCAGAAAGCAATGCTACTGGTACGCTGACCCTTCTCGGCTCGAGTTGTCCGCTAGAGTAATCCAGTCTAGATACATTCTTCACTAGGATTTAAACCTAGAATAACAAACCTCGTGCCGGATATCCCTAGTAGGTTCACTTTATTTGTATCACGAGTATTTAACTTAGTGAAACTCAGCACAGGGGACGGGTCCGTATAAGACAGGTATCCTCTTTGAGACCATCATGTTCACTTATGTGCTACTTGTTACATCATTTGGAAGGCTTGCTTGCGTTGTTGACCGGCTTTAGAAAATAGATGAGCGGAATTATAAAAATAAAAATAAATCATTCTCCTAGTTTAGTATAAATAATCCTTTTTTCTTACTAAGATTTTTTTTTATTAGTCTGGCGTGAGGTGTAAAGATAAATTTTCATAAAAATCAAAAGAGAAAAATACTCAGTTTCACCGAACTAAGCGGGTTTGATTCTCACCGGATGCGAGATACGTAGGCAACCACCATCTGGTTCAGCCCACATCTTTTTCAAGAAAAAAAGAGCTTAAAAGTCCACATATTCATAAAATTTTCCTGAAAAAATGTTGTTTTTGGCCACTTTTTACTGCTTTACCCTCGTATTCCGGCTGTTTTGCCAAGACTGCCTTAAAATCTTCCTCGGAAGTGCTGAAGGGTCATTTTTGTAAATAGCTATTTTGTCCATCTTTTGTTCGCTTTTTACCATTCTGACTTTATGTCCGCCCATTTTTAACCCAACCCTTAATTCCTTGCCACGACTCAAAATTCAACTAGTCGTGATGGAACTAAACACAACCCGCTAGGTAAACCAATTACCAACTATCTAATTTAATGAGATTTTTTTAGACAAATAAATGATATAACTGAACCTTAATACATTTTCCAAGGACTGGTAGTACAAATCACGAGCTTCTAAGATTTAGATTTTTACAAAATGAATTGAAATAAACACAAAATCGGTTTTAAATTAATTCAAATCATTGTAAAAATCACTGTTCAGTTTGAAACCGAATCAATGATTTTACAAATCAAACTGAACAGTGATTTTTACAATGATTTCTATTTATTTGAAACCAATGTTGTGTTTATTTTCTATTCATTTTGTAAAAATTTAAATCTTAGAAGCTCATGATTTGTACTACCAGTCCTTGGGAAATGTATTAAGGTTTAGTTATTTTTATCATTTATTTGTTAAAAAAACCTCATTAAATTGGATAGTTCTTAATCGGCTTACCTAGCGTGTTGGATTAGGTGCCATCACGACTAGTTGAATTTTGAGTCGTGACAAGGAATTAGTGGTTAGGTTAAAAGATGGTTGAATTTCATCGGGTTAGGCATGATTAATTATACATAATCAGGGTTAAAAGAAATGTAGGGTCAAGTAAAGAAGAACCAGTAATATAAAGACACGTGGCAAATGTGGGGTTGAAAAATTAATTTTTATTACGGAAAAGGCCTAAAAATGCCACTCAACTTTCAGAAAAGGCCTATATATGCCATCCGTTAAAAAAATACTTATTCCATGCTACTGTCGTTACACATATGGCTCACCTATGCCATTAATTAACTAACGACACAATCTTTTTTTAAATTTTTTTTAAACCCCAGAATGTCCACGTGTAATGTCCTCATTCGTCCGAATTAACCCACCACATTATTTTAACCTGAGTTATATTTATGAACCCAAGACCCTACCGGTTAACTTACCCCATTAATCAACCCAACCCAACCCAACCCATTCCAAAATCCCCCCTCTCCAGTATCTTCCCCAAATCACAAAAACCCTAAAACCCTCCATTAAATTATGTTGACCCATGTCACTGCATAGTTTTGAAGATTGACAAATAGCTGACCAGTTGAACCAGGTCCATCAGAGCACACATCTTGAACTGAATAGCTGGAACATGAACCGTATATGCATAGGAGATATTTGTGAATGTGAAATATCAATGAACCAAGAGATTGTCTCCTAATGCGAAAATGTTGCAAACTGATGAGAAGATTGAAGTCGAATTCAGCAAGGAAAGTAACAAAAGAAAGGAAGTTGAGTTTGATACGAATTTGTTCACCCAGGTAGAGTTGGACTAGAATTGGACGACATGCTCAACTGACTCTATAAATACTCAATGTATTTCTGCTGAAATTCTTAACGCGCACAAAAACTAAAGTGAATCAAAGTCTAAAAGCAAAAAGTTCCCAGAGTTATTTTGCTAGCAGAATTATTGTGCGACACAAAGGCTACAGTTCAACTACAAGAACCAGTTCCATCTGATTAATTATTGAGTCTATTTGATTATAGTAGGAGGTTCAATATTGTATCTTTTCAGCTTTCATAGAAGCAATTGTAATAGGTACGCATTGTTCAAGTTAGAGTTAACTTGAAGCTTGTAGAAATTAGCTAGGGGCTAGTTACTACAAAGGGATTAGAGTTAGTCCAAGGATTACAAAAGAGTTTATTTTGTAAGTCTGTTGGGCTCAGATTTTTAGTGAAGTGTTTGAGCAATTCCTACTGAGGAGTAGGTCGTGGTTTTTTCACCTTTTGAGCCGGGTGTTTTCCACGTAAAAATCTCTGTGTTTTTACTTTACTGCTTTTAATATTCCACAATAGTAGAAGTAAGTACATCAAGAAGAACCAGGTTCTTCCAGTTAGACAGCACTCAAAAAATTGGGTACCTCACAATTAACTTATATAATTGTGTGGTATTGACGTCTAAAACATCAATTGGTATCAGAGCAGGTTATCCTTGAAAGGCTAACACCTTGGAGAAGATCAAGATNAACTTATATAATTGTGTGGTATTGACGTCTAAAACATCAATTGGTATCAGAGCAGGTTATCGTTGAAAGGCTAACACCTTAGAGAATATCAAGATGAGTGCACCACATGGAAATTGGGAAGGTCAATCAACTGCAAGGCCACCACTCTTCAATGGCCAGTATTACTCTTTCTGGAAAAACAGGATGAAGGACCACCTGATTGGAGAAGACTATGAACTCTGGGACATAGTCATGATGGTCCTTTAGCTACCATGATGAAAACTGCTGAAGGTATAGATATACCAAAGACTAGAGCTGATTGCACTACTGAGGATCTGAAGAAATGGGAGAAGAATGCAAAGGCCAAAAAGTGGCTAGTGTGTNCTTGAAGAGGACAGGGTTGAGAAGATCCTAACAAGGGTCTTGCATATTTCCTGGGAAAGCAAAATCACTGCTATTCAGGAATCCAAAAATATGGCAACCCTGAGATTAGATGAGCTGATTAGAAATCTCACTGCATATGAACTGAGAAGGCAGACAATGAAGATGGATGGTCCAAAGAAGAAGAGGAGGCTAGCACTAAGAATCACTGAGGGAGCAGATATGGAGGATAATGAGATGTCCATGATCACCAAAGAATTCAGAAACTTTCTCATGAGGAAGAAGGGCATCTCTAGAGGAGAAAACTACAACAAAGCAAAAGCCCCAGGAAGGCCAACCAACGGGGGATGCTATAAATGTGGTAAGACTGACCATCTCATCAAAACTTGTCCCCAGTGGGAAGTAGAATGAAAAAAGGACAGATATGAAAGAAGGAACGGGAAGAAGGAACAGGTCCAACCCAAGAAAACCACAACAAAGGCTATGGTTGTTGCTTGAGGGGAAAGTTCAGATGAGGAATCAGAATAGATCAGGCGCTCATGGAAATTGGAGAATCTGATGAGGAATCACATGAAGAACCAGAGGCAAGTATCTCCCATCTTAAAAACAAAGTAAAGTTCCTATCTAAGGAAAAACTCTCTGAGTTTCTACTTGATTTCATNCTTAAAGCTAAAGCTAGGATTCAGTAAAAAGGTTTTTGATTATTCTTATATCATGTTAGAAGAAAACGTGGGAAAACTAAAAGATAAGATGTATGCCAAGGATGAACAGATAAGAACTCTTAATGAAGAACTTGGCAAAGTCAACCATGAATTAGATCGAACTTGTAAACGGAATAAATCATGTGATGCCCTGATATGGCTTCAATAAAATCATAGTAGCAACAGGAGAGGGATTGGCTTTGGAAGTCAATTGCCCAAGTGGGATCCCAAAAGCAAGTATCTCACTCTCCCTGAGAATAAAATATGCACCCATTGTGGTAAGACTGGGCACTAAAAATATGAGTGTACTGCAAAAAAGCAGGCCAGTCGAAGAAATGAGAGGTTTGTAAAAAGGAAAAACTGGCTACCAAATTGGGCCGGGAAAAATTTGATTCATCAATTTTCTTATAGAAAAGAACCCAAACTAGTTTGGGTTCTTAAGACTAACCCCTGATTATTTTGTAGGTTCAAGTGAGAGGAGGCAGCCAAATTTGGTATTTGGATAGTGACTTCTCAAAGCATATGTCTGGGAACATGGAACAATTTCTTTCACTTGAAAGTCTCAAAGGAGGAAATGTCTCCTTTGGAAACGGAAAGAAAGGTGAAAT
>MDKI01103370.1:0-19045 GCA_005239505.1 Nicotiana paniculata
TACACATGAAATAAACTCCATTAAGCACATAAAAAGTTTATTTTTATCATTAATGCGCATAAAGTAAGGCATTTAACATGTTAAACTATGAATTCTAGCATCGCATCATATACCGACCCGTAATCCATAATAACTACCACGTGTGTGGAACTAGTTTCACAAGTCCTACGGGCATACTAACAGAATATACAAAAGATATAATATACAGTACCACTGTCTGAAAGTAATAGACGGGAGATAACAAAAGAAGACTCCATAGTGCTGCCGAGGAAAAGTCGCCAGGAGAAGCAGCTCACCGTGAAGTCAGGTCCAACTATAATCAGAATCGAGCTCCGGTCCGATAACCAGATGCACCAGCCTCAGAACTTGTACAATTAAGTACAGAAATGTAGCATGAGTACATAATAAATATGTACCCAGTGAGTATCCCGTCTAATCTCGAAGAAGTAGTGACAAGAGGTCGACTTGACACTCACGAAGGTCCAATAATATAATTTAACAGAATATGAACAAGCGGTAAACATGTAAAGGTAGTAAAGCAGCAAATCAAAAAATGGCACGGAGATCAATAAATACTGGAAGTAAAATAAATAATTACTTCTTCATTTCCCCCCAAATATCTGTCAAATCAATATCCATGAAATCAGTAATAATTTATCATGTGCATACGGGATAAGGACAACCGGCCTGAGCCATAAAAATAATCATATATGTGCACTGCCGAGGGTCGAACGGACCGAACCATAAGTGTATCTTTGTCATAAAATAATCATATCTATGCACTGCCGAGGGTCGAACGACCCGAAACATAAGTGGATCTTTCAATCCGCCGTGGCGTACAACCCGCTCCCATGAGAGTGGGGGAAATCACACTCCGCCCGCGGAATGTAAATTGCGAAGCGGTCACATGCACACAAAATATTCTTTTAAAATTACTTTCCCTAATCAACTTCTTCAAATTATCATATTCCATAAATCTCAGGGAACCAATGCTACATATCACATGAATTCATAACATATAATGCATTACGAGGAAGAACACAAGTCATGATGTGGGCCTAGCTACCCGGACATAATAATAATATCCGCTACGTACAGACTCTCATAACTTTGTACGTACGTAGACCCCACAAACATCACACATAGTATTTAATTACCTATGGGGACAATTCCCTCTTATGAGGTTAGAAAGGAGACTCACCTCGTGTCGAATCTACTTCCCGGACCAAGAACGCGCCCGAAACTTCAAACTCGTCTCCCAAGGACTCGAAACTAATCAAACGTTACGTAAATATATCAAATTATACTCAAAGAATGGAATTCTCCTACTTATTTAGTCAATTCATCATTCTTCAAGAAATAACAAAATTCACCCCCGGGTCCGCACGCTCGGATTCTGAAAATTCTAGAAGGAAACACTCACCCATAACCTAAGGATCGTTAATATATGATTTTTGGATGATTTCATAGCCAATCCACAGGTAATTCTCTAAATTCTCGAAAGCCCTATGTAGTACCCAATTCCTTGATTTTCACTAATTAGGTAGTTAATTTAACTAGTAGTTCATGCATTAAACTAATACCAGGGTAGAATTTACTTTCCTTCAATAACTAGGTCGTTTTCCCCTCTTAAATGCTAAAAAACACCCTAAGGAAGAAGAAGAAGATGAGGAAAAATGAATTAATCCCGCTATAAAAACACACTGCCCATTGGTTTCCTCTATGCGAATGCAGCCTGGGAAGTGTGTTCGCGATGCCTTAAGTGACCAGGCCCACATGGGCCTTTCTATGAAAACTCGAAGGGGGCCCTGCGAACGCGGAGGCTAGCTAGGCTAGACCTTCGCGAACGCGGCAGGAGGGCTGCGAACGCACAGGTTAAGGGGTAGCTGGGCTGGCCCAATGGCCGGACTCTATGCGAACACGAGGGAGGTGTGTGAACGCACTGGGTCAGAAGCCCAACCCATCACGATCGCGGTGCCTTTACTGTGAACGCACAGGGCATTCACCACCCCTGCCCATTTCCGTCTTCGTCAACGTGGTAACCCCTCCGCAAAGGCGGAGAAGGAAACAGACCTGGAATTTTCTGGTGTTTTGAAATTAGCTCCGAGGGGTCCAAAACTCACCCGAGCCCCTTGAGACCCCGTCCAAAGGCACTGGCAAGTTTGTATTCATGATACGGACTCGCTCGAATTTTCGGAACATGAAAAACAACCACGAAACTAAGAATCCGACCCCAAAACCAAATTGAATCAAACTTTGAACTTAAAGTTCTAGAATTCGCTTTCAATGCGCTGTACCGACCTATACTACTCTGAATGACACCAAATTTTGCAAGCAAGTACTAAATGACATAACAGAACTATTCCCGATCTCGAAATTCCGTTCGGACCTCTATAACACAAAAAACACGTCCCAAACCACAATATGAACTTAAGGAAATTCTTATTTCGATATTGGGCGCCGAAACACTCCCGGATCATCCAAAACTCATTCCAAACATATGCCCAAGTCCGAAATCATCATACAAAGCTACTGGAACTGTCGAAACTCGATTCCGAGGTCGTTTACTCAAAATGTTGACCGAAGTCAAACTTGGCCATAAAGATCAACCTTAAGGAACTAAGTGTTCATTTACTGCCCTAAACACTTCCGAATCCCGGACCACCCGCCCCGCAAGTCATAAATCACAATAAGCCGCTATGGAAAGTTTCATTTAGGGGAACGAGGTACGATAACGCAAAATGACTGGTCGGGTCGTTACATTCTCCACCTCTTAAACAAACGTTCGTCCTCGAACGAGTCTAAAATCATACCTGAAGTGATGAATAAGTGCGGATATCTACTCCGCATGTTTTCCTCGGACTCCCAGGTTGCTTCCTCAACTGGTTGGCCCCTCCACTGGACCTTCACCACAGAAACTATCTTGGACCTCAACTGGTGATCTTGTCTATCAATAATAGCAACTGGCTCCTCCTCATAGCCCAACCTCTCATCCAACTGAATAGTGATGAAATCAACCACGTGAGAGAAGTCGGCGTGGTACCTTCGGAGCATGGATACATGAAAGATCGGATGAACTCCTGATAAACTAGGAGGTAAGGCTAGCTAACAAGCAACCTCCCCAACTCGCCTCAACACCTCGAAGGGACCTATAAACCTCGGGCTCACCTTGCCCTTCTTCCCGAACCTCATAATACCCTTCATCGGCGAGACCTTCAATAGAACCTTTTCTCCCTCCATAAACGATACATCACGTGCCCTCTGATCTGCGTAACTCTTCTATCTGGACTGTGCTGTGCGTAGCCTCTCCTGAATCAACTTCACCCTCTCCGAAGCAGCTCTCACCAAGTCGGTGCCATATAACTTAGCCTCGCTAGGATCAAACCACCCGATAGGGGAACGGCATTACCGACCATAAAAAGCCTCAAATGGAGCCATCTCGATGCTGGACTGATAACTATTATTGTAAGCGAACTCGGCCAAAGGCAAGAACTAGTCCCACTGACCTCCAAAGTCAATCACACATGCCCTGAGCATGTCCTCCAATATCTGAACTATACGCTCCGACTGGCTATCAGTCTGAGGGTGAAATGATGTGCTAAGGTCTATCTGGATGCCTAACCCACTGTGCAATGCTCTCCAAAAGTGTGAGGTGAACTGAGGACCTCGATCTGATATAATGGACACCGGCACACCGTGCAACCAGACTATCTCCCGAATGTAGATCTTGGCTAACCTCTCAAAAATATATGTAGTAGCTACAGGAATGAAATTTGCCGATTTGGTCAATCTATCGACAATGACCCAAACCACGTCAACCTTCCGCAAAGTCCGAGGCAACCCAACCACGAAGTCCATAGTGATGCACTCCCACTTCCACTCAGGAATGGGCATCTGCTGAAGTAGGCCTCCTAGCCTCTGGTGCTCATACTTCACCTGCTGGCAATTAAGACACCTAGTCACATACTCCACAATGTCCATCTTCATCCGCCTCCACCAGTAATGCTGCTTCAAATCATGATACATCTTCGTAGCACTAGGATGAACAAAATACCGAGAACTGCGTGCCTCCTCTAGAATCCTCTCCCTCAGGCCATCAACATTAGGAACACGTAAACGACCTTGAAATCTCAGAACACCATCCTCGCCAATAGTAACCTCCTTGGCACCACCCTGTACCACTATCTCCCGAAGCTCTTCTAAGCACGAATCATCAAACTGTCGGGCCTTAATCTCCCCCAATAACGAAGACTGAGCAACCACATGTGCTAAAACTTGACGAGACTCTGAAAGGTCTAATCTCACCAGGCGATTAGCCAAGGACTGAATGTCCAAGACTAGAGGTCTCTCCTCTGCTGCAATATAATCCAAACTACCCATACTCTCTTCCTTCTTGCTCAAGGCATCTTCCACCATATTTGCCTTGCCCGGATGATAAAGAATGGTGATATCATAATCCTTCAACAACTCAAGCCATCGGCGCTGCCTCAAATTAAGATTTCTCTGCTTGAACAAGTACTACAAGCTGCGGTGGTCTGTATAAACCTCACAGGACACCCCGTTCAAGTAGTGCCTCCAAATCTTAAGAGCATGAACAATCGCCGCCAACTCCAAATCGTGCACAGGGTAATTCTTCTCATGAACCTTCAGCTGGCGTGAAGCATAAGCAATAACTCTCCCTTCCTGCATCAACACTCACCCCAACCAAACGCGTGAAGCGTCGCAATATACTGTGTACATCCCAGAACAGGAAGGCAGTACCAGAACTGGTGCTGAAGTCGATGCTGCCTTGAGCTTCTGAAATCTCGCCTCACACTCGTCAGACCACCGGAACTAGGCATTCTTTTGAGTCAATCTAGTCAATGGAGCTGCAATCGAAGAAAACCCCTCCACAAATCGGCGATAATAGCCTGCTAGGCCCAAAAAGCTCTTATTCTCTATAGCTAAAGTAGGAAGCGGCCAACTCTAAACTGCCTCGATCTTCTGAGGATCAACCTTGATAACCTCTCCGGATACCACATTCCCCAAGAATGCTACGGAATCCAACTAGAACTCACACTTGGAGAACTTAGCATATATCTTCTGTTCTCGCAAAGTCTGGAGCACAACTCTCAAATGCCGCTCGTGCTCCCCCATGCTACATGAGTAAATCAAGATGTCATCAATAAATACAATGACAAAGGAATAAATATACGGCCTGAAAACCCTATTCATCAAGTCCATGAATGCTGCTGGGGCATTAGTCAAGACAAAGATATCACCAGGAACTCATAGTGGCCATATCTCGTATGGAAAGCAGTCTTCAGAACATTTGAGGCCCAACTCTTCAACTGATGATATCCCAATCTCAAATCAATCTTAGAAAAAACCCTAGCACCCTGCAGCTGGTCAAACAAATCATCGATGCGCGTCAAAGGATACTTGTTCTTAATGGCGACCTTGTTCAACTGGCGGTAATCAATACACATCCGCATAGACCCATCCTTCTTCTGCACAAATAGGACTGGAGCACCCCACGACGATACACTCGGTATGATAAACCCCTTAGCCAACAACTCCTTAATCTTCCCCTTCAACTCCTTCAACTCCTTCGGAGACATCCGGTACGGGGGAATGGAAATAGGCTGAGTGCCTGGAGTTACATCAATGCAGAAATCAATATCACGATCCGGAGGCATGCCCGGAAGGTCTGAAGAAAATACATCAGCAAACTCTCGAACAACTGGTACTGAATCAATCGTCGGAGACTCAACGGTGGTGTCCCACACATAAGCAAGATAGGCCAGACAACCCTTCTCGACCATATGTCGAGCCTTCAGGAATGAAATAACCTGGCTGGCTGCACTAACTGAGGAACCTCTCCACTCCAGCCTAGGCGACTCGGGCATGGCTAAAGTAACTGTCTTGGCATGGAAATCTAGCACGACATGATAAGGAGATAGCCAATCCATGCTTAGAATAACCTCGAAATTGACCATGTCAAGCAATAAAAGGTCTGCTCTGGTCTCGAATCCACAGAATCTGATCACACAAGACCGATAGATCCGGTCTACCACCACAGAATCACCCACATGAGTGGACACATATATAGGAGAACCCAAGGACTCACGAGGATCATCCAAAAAATAAGAAAATAATGCTGAAAAATATAAATAGGTGGATCCTGGATCAAATAATACTGAAGCCTCTCTACCACATACTGAGATAATACCTGTGGTTACGGCGTCTGAGGCCACTACATCCGATCTGGCCGGAATCACATAGAATCTAGCTGGAGCACCGGAAGACTGAGCTCCACCAGAGTGAACAGGAGCTGACTGACGTCCCCCTGACTGGCCTCCACCTCTAGGACGACCCCTGCCAACCTGTCCTCCACCTCTAGGTGGTCGGACTGCTGGTGGTAGACCCATCGGCTGATAACCTTGCTGCACTGCCTTGCCCCGAACCTGGGACAATTCCTCTTCATATGACCTAGCTCTCCACACTCGTAACAACCTCCAGATACCATAGCTTGTTGCCCCGAAGAAGGACCCTAAATGGCCGGAGAGCGATGTGAGCCCTCTTGCATAACACTGAAGTAGGGGCTGGAGGATCTCGGATGACTGGGATAACCACTAGGTGAACTCAGAATGGCTGGAGGACGGTAGGAACACTCTATCATGGCGCTGAAATGAGGCCTCGCTGGAACACCTCGGGGATGTGGTAGATATGCTGAATATGAATACCTGTTGGGCTGACTACTGCTAAACTGACCTCTACCCCTAACTGGGGAACCTTTGAAATCTCCGGAGAATCTAGCCCTCTTGTCCTGCTACCCCTTCTCCATGCTCGTCGACCGATACCCCTCGATCCTGCAAGCAATCTCTACCACGGTCTGATAAGGAGTATCCATCTCCATCTCTCGGGCCATAGTGGCCCTAATACCTGGATGCAACCCATTCACAAATATCCGCACCCTCTCGACATTAGTAGGTAGTATCATGAGTGCATGGCGAGACAACTCTGAAAATCTGGCCTCATAATCTACCACTGACATCTGTCCCTGCTCTAGCTGCTCAAACTGATACCGCAACTCTTCCCTCTCAGAGGGTGGGATATATATATCCAGAAACATCTGCATGAACTTCTTGCAAGTGAGAGGAGGAGAATTTGCTGACCTGCTGAGAATATAGGTCTGCCTCCACCTACGAGCTCTGCCCTCCAACTGGAAGGTAGTAAAATCCACTCCTTGGGACTCTAGTATCCTCATGTTGTGCAGTCTGTCCCTGCACCTGTCAATGAAATCCTGGGCATCCTCGCTTCGCCCACCCCCGAAGACTGGGGGGTGCAATCGAGTCCATCTGTCCAATAACTTCCGCGGATCGCCGTCCGCAGTTGGTCTGGGCTCAGGTGCTGCTGCTACAAGCTAAACCCCACCCACGGGTAGTGTACCCGGGGTATAATGTAATGATGTTGTCTGGCCTATAGCCTGGGCAGTAGGGGTATGGACTCCCCCTCCCGCCTGAGAAGCGACAGGATCTTCTGGAAATAAAATAGCCTGGGACATAGTATCCATAAATCTCATCATACAGCCCATGACCTCCTGGAAGCCTGGCGCCGTCATGAAGTCTACTGGAGTAGGAGCTGTTGGGGGCACCTCGTCCTGCTCCTCTAAGATAGGATCCTCTGGTGGTGGTGCAACTGGAATAGCTCTAGGACGCCCTCATCCCCTACCTCGGGTCGGTGCTCTCCCCTGGCCTCTGCCACGGCCTCGAACGGTAGGGATAGCGGCATCTCACGGGTCTGGAACATCGGATGCGCGTGTCCTCACCATTTGTGAGAGAATAGAAGAACGGGTTTTAGTAAACAATCGGATGCACGATAGAATGTGAATAGAGAGAGATTTCTTAACACCCTATAGCCTCCCGAAGATAAATACAGACGTCTCTGTATCGATCCGCATGACTCTACTAGGTTTGCCCGTGACTTGTGAGACCTACGTGAACCTAGAGCTCTGATACCATGTTTTCACGACCCAAAATCCTAACTCAGGTCGTGATGGCGCCCAACAGCGGGGTCAGGCAAACCAACACTCACTTTACTAAGGGTTCTTTCTTAGTTGATTAAACATTTCAACATATACCAAGTTTTAAAGCTTAAAACATAAATCGAAAAGGATAATTAGCCAGTTTTAATCAAAAGTGGTCATAAGGAGGCGTGAGCCAATATATATACTGACCCGTAATCCATAATAACTACCACGTGTGTGGAACTAGTGTCACAAGTCCTATGGGCATACTAACAGAATATACAAAAGATATAATATACAGTCCCACTGTCTGAAAGTAATAGACGGGAGATAACAAAAGAAGACTCCATAGTGCTGCCGAGGAAAAGTCGCCAGGAGAAGCAGCTCACCGTGAAGTCAGGTCAACCTATAATCAGAATCGAGCTCCGGTCTGATAACCAGATGCACCAGCCTCAGAACCTGTACAATTAAGTACAGAAATGTAGCATGAGTACATAATAAATATGTACCCAGTGAGTATCCCGTCTAATCTCGAAGAAGTAGTGACGAGAGGTCGACTTGACACTCACGAAGGTCCAACAATATAATTTAACAGAATATGATCAAGCGGTAAGCATGTAAAGGTAGTAAAGCAGCAAATCAAAAAATGGCACGGAGATCAATAAATACTGGAAGTAAAATAAATAATTACTTCTTCATTTTCCCCCAAATATCTGTCAAATCAATATACATGAAATCAGTAATAATTTATCATGTGCATACGGGATAAGGACAACCGGCCTGAGCCATAAAAATAATCATATATGTGCACTGCCGAGGGTCGAACGGACCGAACCATAAGTGCATGTAAAATAATCATATCAATGCACTGTCGAGGGTCGAATGGCCAGAACCATAAGTGCATATTTCAATCCGCCGTGGCGTACGGCCCACTCCCATGAGAGTGGGGGAAATCCAAGTCCACTCGGGGAATGTAAATTGCGAAGCGGTCAGATGCACACACAATATTCTTTTAAAATTACTTTCCCTAATCAACTCCTTCAAATTATCAAATTCCATAAATCTCAGGGAACCAATGGTACATATCACATGAATTCATAACATATAATGCATTACGAGGAAGAACACAAGTCATGATGTGGGCCTAGCTACCCGGACATAATAATAATAGCCGCTACGTACGGACTCTCATAACTTTGTACGTACGTAGACCCCACAAACATCACACATAGTATTTAATCACCTATGGGGACAATTCCCTCTTATGAGGTTAGAAAGGAGACTCACCTCGTGTCGAATCTACTTTCCGGACCACGAACGCGCCCGAAACTCCAAACTCGTCTCCCAAGGACTCGAAACTAATCAAACGTTACGTAAATATATCAAATTATACTCAAAGCATGGAATTCTCCTACTTATTTAGTCAAATCATTCTTGAACAAATCAAAAAATTCACCTCCGGGCCCGCATGCTCGGATTCCGAAAATTCTCGAAGGAAACACTCACCCATAACCTAAGGATCGTTAATATATAATTTTTTTATGAGTTCATAGCCAACTCACTGGTAATTCTCTAAATTCTCAAAAGCCCTAGGTTACTACCCAATTCCTTGATTTTCACTAATTAGGTAGTTAATTTAACTAGTAATTCATGCATTAAACTAATACTAGGGTAGAATTTTTTTTACCTTCAATAACTAGGTCATTTGCCCCTCTTAAATGCTAAAAATCAACCCAATGAAGAAGAATAAGAAGATGAGAAAAAATGAATTAATCCCACTATAAAAACACATTGCCCAGTGGTTTCCTCTATGCGAACACAGCCTAGGAAGTGCGTTCGTGATGCCTTAAGTGACCAGGCCCATATGTGCCTTTCTATGTGAATGCAAAGGGAGCCCTACGAGCGCGGAGGCTAGCTGGTCTAGACCTTCGCAAATGCGGCAGGAAGGCTGTGAATGCATAGGGTAGGGGTAGCTTGGCTGGCCCAATGGCCGGACTCTATGCGAATGCGGGGGAGGTGTGCGAACGCACTGGGTCAGACGCACAACCCATCGCAATCGTGGTGCCTTTAGTGCAAATGCACAGGGCATTCACCACCCCTGCCCAGTTCCTTCTTCACGAACGTGGTAACCCCTCCGCAAACACGGAGAAGGAAACCATACCTAGAATTTTCTGGTGTTTTGAAATTAGCTCCGAGGGGTCCGAAACTCACCCAAGCCCCTCAGGACCCCATCCAAAGGCACTGGCAAGTCTGTATTCATGATACGGACTCGCTCGAAATTTTGGTTGAACTTAATGTTCTAGAATTCGCTTTCAATGCGTCGTACTGACCTATACTACTCGTAATGACACCATATTTTGCAAGAAAGTCCTAAATGAAATAACAGAACTATTTCGGTCTCGAAATTCCGTTCAGACCTCGATAGCACAAGAACACATCCCAAACGGCAATATGAACTTAAGGAAATTCTTATTTCGATATTGGGTGCCGAAACGCTCCCGGGTCATCAATAACCCATTCCGAACATACGCCCAAGTCTGAAATCATCATACGAAGCTAATGGAGCCATCAAAACTCGATTCCAAGTTCGTTTACTCAATATGTTGACAGAAGTCAAACTTGTCCAAAAAGACCAACCTTAAGGAACTAAGTGTTCCTTTACTGCCCTAAACACTTCTGAATCCCGGACCACCTGCCCCCGCAAGTCATAAATCACAATAAGCCGCTATGGGAAGTTTTATTTAGGGGAACGAGTTCTGATAACCCAAAACGACTGGTCGGGTCGTTACAATTATGTTATTCGAGGATCAAGATGTACAAATGATAATTCATTTCACGTAACTTTTTCTTAATTGTTTATCTTGTCTCCCCCTCATGTTAGAAAAACTAACTTTCTTCCTCAATTTTGGGAACCTATCTTTCTGCATTATGGTGTTAATCAAAATATAAACCGCACATCAATAATAATAATAAGATGGAATTATTTGGTTCCTGACCCTGAACCACTTGTGAGGGGAGAATATTGTGATGACCCAAAAGGTCATCCCTTGTTTTAAAAGTCAAAACTGTGTTCCGAGGCCTTGAAAACCTCCTTTTATCTCACCTCATTTTGCATGCGCAGTCTGGCGGTATATCCGAAAAAAAAGATTTTATATGAAAAAACTGAGAAAAATGCTAATTTTTCCTTTAAAATTTAATTTAAGTTGACTTCGGTCAACAGTTTGGGTAAACGGACCCGGACCCGTTATTTGACGGTCTCAGAGGGTCCGTAGGAAAATATGAGACTTGCGCGTATGCCCGGAATTGAATTTCGAGGTCCTAAGCCCGAGAAATGAATTTTTGAAAGAAATTGTTTAACTGAAATTTATAAGAGTTTTTGGAAATTTGGCTATATTTGAAATTGATGGTATCGGGACCGTATTTTGGTTCCGGAGCCCGGTACAAGTTTAATATGATATTTGAGTTGTGCCTATAAAATTTGGTAATGAACGGAGGTCATATGACGTGATTCGGATCCGTGGTAGTAAAATTTGAAAGTTTAAAAGTTCTTGAGATTTATCTTTGATTTTGATGTTAAATTCGTCGTTTAAGATGTTATTTTGGCGATTTGATCACACGAGTAGGTCCGTATGATTTTTTGAGGTTGTATGCATGTTTGATTTGGAGCTCCGAGGGCCCGGGTGAGTTTCGGATAAGTTTCGGGGTGTTTAGACTTAGGAAAACACTGCTAGTGCACCAGTTCTGGTGTGCCCGCACCTACGAGCCTAGGGCCGCAGATGCGAGATCGTAGGTGCGCATTTTAGGTCGCAGGTGTGGTCCAGCCCGGCTTCCCCTCCTCTTCCAGATGCGGACGAATTTTCACAGAAGCGGATCTCTTTCCGCAGGTGCGGCCCCCAGTGGGCCTGTTCATTTTCGAAGAAGCGGATTATTTTACACACCTGCGCAACTGCAGGTGTGACCTAAGCACTGCAGGTGCGAGGGTCGGGTAGTGAAGTTTTTAAAATAGAACTCCAGTCGTTTTCTTTTCAAATTTTCACAAAAGTAGAAGGCTTAGGGCGATTTTTTCAACAGCTTTTCTTCCCAAAATCATAGGTAAGTACCCATTAACTATTTTCTTTCAAACCTCCAATGTTTTTCATCAATTTTTATCAAAAATTCTAGGGTTTTAATGGTAGAAAATTGGGGATTTGGGTAGAGTTAGGGATTTTTGTATAATTGGAATTTAGACCTCATTTTGGGGTCGGATTCCGAAACAAATTACACATTCGGGCTCGTGGGTGTATGGGTAATCGGATTTTGGTCCGAACTTCGTGTTTGACCAAGCGGGCCCAGGGTCAATTTTTTACTTTTTGGGAAGAATGATAGAAAATCTATAATTAGCATTTGGGGTTCAATTATTTAGCACTTACTGATGTTGTTAAGTTAAATATGTCTAGATGCAAGTGAATTGGAGGCGAGTTCTAAAGGGAAAGCGGTAATTGAGGTTTGAGTTGGTCGTGGAATCCGAGGTAAGTGTTTGGCTTAACCTTAGCTTGAAAGAATAGGCATTGTGTCTTATTTTCTACGTGTTAGTATAACGTGCAACGTATAGGTGTGGTGACGGGTATCTATACGTTGGTGTCAAGCATGACGTGAGTCGAATATTGTGATTTATGTGATTTTTCATTAAGCATTACTTGAGTTTAATTTGAAAATTATCTATATTGGTGGTGTTTTCGTTGGTGTTGATCATTGTTGAGTATTGGTTCAAGTTGAGAATTATTTCGTGAAATTGAATAGCTATGTGAGATTGGTTATAATTGTTTCCCTTGTCGAGATGATATTGATTCTACTGTTGGATCCCTTGCCGGGACGTTATGGTTCTTATTATTATTTTATATTGTTGATTTCCTTGCCGGATTGTTGTTATTGATTTGTTTGGGTGAGGGAGTGTATAAAGCACGAAGGGTGATGTCGTGCCGTTTCTATTGATTTATTGTGAGGATGAGAGTAAAAGCACGTGCCATGTGGAATTTAAAAGCTCGAAAGGTGATGTCGTGCCATGTTATGAATCTAAAAGCACGAAGGGTGATGTCGTGACGTTTCTATTGATTTATTGTGAGGATGAGAGTAAAAGCTTGAAGAGTGATGCCATGCATTTTATTTATTATTTGGTGAGGATGAGAGTGAAAGCATGGAGGGTGATGCCGTGCACTTGTTTTTGTGCTGTTAATTCTGTTGTTTAAGCTGATATCTAATTTTTTGCTTTACTTTGTTATTTCCAGCAATTGATATTTCCTCCCCTCAGCATGTTCCCCTTTCTTTGTATTTAGCTGCTTATTTCTTGTTGTTATTATTTTCTCCGTATATGATTAAACTGCACAGTTTTAATTGGTTGCCGTGTCCTAGCCTCGTCACTACTTCACCTAGGTTAGGCTCAACACTTACTCAATACATGGGGTTGGTTGTACTGATACTACACTCTGCACTTTTGTGCAGATCCCGGTACTGGACCCTTCGGACCTTAGATCAGGGTTGCTGCCTTCAGTCCAGCGGAGACTCCGAGGTAGTTCTGCAGACGTCCGCAGGCCTTGGCGTCCCCTCATATTTTATTTCTATTTAGTTCTTATTTACTTATAAGAAAGATGTATACTTATATTTTTTTCAGAATCCTATTTGTAGTATTCATAGATAGTCCGTGAGATTGTGACACTTTTTTTGGGAGTACTTTGGTTCTGGATTTGGTATTAGTATTATATCAAACTGTTGAATCATGTTATCTCGTATTTCAAATTTCGTGATTTTATTATAAATTCTGGTAAACTGTTAAAGATAAAGGAATAAGGTAATTAATCAGTAACGTTGGCTTGCCTAGAGTGTTCAATGTTAAACGTCATCATGGTCCCGACGGTGGAAAATTCGGGTCGTGACAAATATAATATACTTTCGTATGTAATGTATATCAAACTGATACAAATAACTTTGTTCTCATAAGTAATAGTTTAGTTATTAAGTGGAGGCACTCAATAAATTATTTGCTAAACCAATTGTGTTGTAAACCAACTTATCAAGATGAACTGTCTTGAATAGAAAAATTAAAAATTATGCTCTAAATTAAATTATTAAGCAAGTTATCACGCAAACACCAGGTTGCAGGTTGATAATAATCACACATGTAACCATCTCATAGATGGATCTTATGTGATATACATGGCTGGTGAATGAGCCCAGATTTACCTTTGATATTTCCAAAATTCATGGGATTCAATCCCAATTTTTAGTTGGTTTATTAATTAATGAGAACAAACAACATAAGAGATTTCATAAAGAACTTTCTAGTTCTTTAATATTTACCTATGTGAATTCTCTTTCATTTTTTGCACATCATACTTAAATTGATATGGCTAAGCCAGTTATGCCAACTGAATAAATTATCCATATTGATAAAGTTCAGGTTTACAACTATGACGTGTGCAATTATCAATAAACTCCAAGTTTATTATGATATGAGTTTTTATATAAATAAACATCCACTTTATTATGGTATTCTTTTATTTGTGTAGTACAAACTGGAAAATAAAGCGGGTAACTTTTCACATACATATTACCCCGCTACAAGTTGTAGTAATAGAAGATATTAAATCCTTCCTTTATTTATAGTCTCAATATAACCAACCTCTTACGCGAATACTTTTGAAACTCAATAAGTTTTTTTGAGACTTACTACAACACAATACCTTATTGGCAATCAATTGTGTTTTTTCAAAATAGTAATAATTGGCTTTTTTAAAGCTCTCAATTAATTTTTTAGTACCATATATTCATCTGTGACGACCCAAATTCCCAACCCGCGGGATCGTGATGGCACCTAACACAATACTTGCTAGGCAAGTCAATGTTAGAAATTAATTAACCATTTTCTTTCGAACATTTACTTAGACGCAATAAGGCAATTTAAAATAAACTAAATCCAATAATTTTCAATGTATGCCTTCACGAATAAAATAATAAATGAATGAATAAATCGAGTCACGAACTAAATATATAACTATGACGCTACCCCAGGGTCTGGTGTCACAATTCACGAACTACTAAGAATACTACAAATAATGGGCTGAAAGAAATAATGTATTTGTTTTGAGTGTAATAAAACAGTCTCTATAAAACTAAGAGAAGACTCCAGGAATCTGTGGATGTAAGAAGATCTACCTCGTGTCTCTGAATGATGATATCGACTAGTAGGATCTCCTAACGCTGGCCGGTACTTGGATCTGCCCAAAAGAGTGGAGAGTGTAGTATCAGTACAACCGACCCCATGTACTGAGTAAGTGTCGAGCCTAACATCGGCGAAGTAGTGACGAGGCTAGGACAAGACACCATATAAAATCTGGACATCGAAAACATGCTAACAGAAAATAATGGCAATTAAAGAATGTAACCAACAATTAATGGGAAGGGAACATGCGATGCAGAATTTTTTCTTCTCTTTTTTTTTTCATAAGGAATGGGGATAAAAATAAGACAAGCACAGACAGTGATCAACAATAATATTAGCAATTAATAATAGAAATAGAAATTGCACGGCATCACCCTTCGTGCTTTTACTCTCATCCTCACCAGTTTATAATTAAGAATGCAAGGCATCACCCTTCGTGCTTTTCTCTCTTCCTCACATTATAAATAATCACGCACGACATCACCCTTCGTGCTTTACATTCTTCCTCCCAATATAATTAAGTCATGCACGACATCACCCTTCATGCTTTACACTTTCCCTCACAATCTAATCAAATCATCAATAACATAAAAAGGGAATTTCCCAAGAAACAATATTTCCTCATAATTTCTATCACCATCTAATATTTCAATATCAACTCAATGTTCTCAAAGGAATTTCACACGCAATCAATATTTCATCATGGTTACTATCATCATTTATCATTTCAATCTCAACTCGGGATTCAGAATAATGGTGGAACCGGATACTAACCTCTCAATATTTCACTAATAACAATAATCACAGATGATAGGATTTAAGACAACCAAAATAACAAGAAATAGCATTTACTTGCATGGTATGACCTGATCACAACGTATAGGTACTCGTCACTTCACATATACATTGGATTTAGCAAACAAACAGGTAACAAGTAGTCATACAATACATATTCCCTCAAGCTAAGGTTAGACACAACACTTACCTTAATTCTGCAGGCAATAACTGCTCTAGCACGGCCTTTCCTTTAGAATTGCCTCTAACCAGCTCGAATCTAATCACAATTGGTTCAATATCATCAATTATTGCTTAAAGGAATTAACTTTAATTAAACTCTATGGTTTTTCTATGTTTTCTTATCAAAATACAAAAATCGACCTCGGGACCGCTTGGTCTAAACTCGAGGTTTGGACCAAAACCCGTTTACCCAATCTCCCCCGAGCCCGGATATGCAATTGGTATTGGAATCCGACCTCAATTCGAGGTCCAATTCCCCAATTTTTGAAATTCCTAAGTTCTACCCAAAAATCCAATTTTTACCATGAAAACTCTAGAATTTTGGTTCTAATATTGTTAAAAGTCGTTAAGGAATGAAATGAATTAGTTAGAGATCAAATTACCAATGATTTGGAGAAGTTTGGGTCTTTGAAAAATCGCCTATGGGGGTTTAGGGTTTGAGAGAATTGAAAATGAAGTGAAAAATCCGTCAAAAATCTGATATAACAAGTTGCGGGTCTCGCATTTGCAAACTGGAGTTTGCATTTGCGAACCCTGGGATTTCTTGGGTTTTTCGCAAATGCGATAAAAAAATATCGCATTTGCAACAAAGTGGCATTTCGCATTTGCGACCCAAGACCTCGCAAATGCGATATCTGAGGCTGGCCATTGACTTCGCAATTGCGAAGCCCGATCTCGCATTTGCGAGATCTGAGGCCTGCAACACCAGATGTTCAGTTGTTGGGGTATTTTTCTAAGTCTGGATACTCCGTAGCCTACCCGAAACTCACCCGAGCCCTCGGGGATCCAAACCAAACATGCACGCAAGTCTAAAAATATCATATGGACTTGCTCGTGCGATCAAATCATCAAAATAACATCAAAATCTACAGATTTAACCTCAAAACTCAAGATTTCCTCAAGAACACTCAAATTTTTAACTTTTCAACCGGATGTCCGAATTACATCATATCAACTCCGATTCTCATGAAATTTCACAGATAGGACTTAAATAACATAACGAACTTTTTCCGTGCTCCGGAACAAAAATACGGGCCCGATATCATCAATTTCACATATTATTTCATTTCTTTATTTCTTGAATTAACCAGCAGAATAAATTTTTTCGAAAATTGTTTTCTAAGGCTAGGGACCTCGGAATTCAATTCCGGGCATACGCCCAAGTCTCACATTTTACTGCGGACCTCCCTAGATTGTTGGAACACAGATCTGGGTCCATTTACCAAAAATGTTGACGAAAGTTAACTAAACCTAAATTTTAACTCTAGAAATTACTATTTTTCATATTTTCACATAAAAGATTTTTGGTTTCACGCCCAAACTGCGCACGTAAATCGAGATAATTAAAATTAGCCTTTTTATGGCTAGTAAGACTAGAATTAGGTCTGATTTCATAAAATGACCCATTGGGTCATCACATCATCAACATTCATATGGTGAATATCTTTCTCAAAGAGAAAGATATGCCATTATGGTCATGGTCAAATATATGCAAAATATGTTTGTTGCATTACTGTTGTCCTTTAATAATCACATTGCCAAAATATTTTGGCGTACAATAGGTACGTGACCAATGACCATTCATGCCATAATAATGACATTGTTTTCTTATTTCATTTCAAATCTCATTCTAGAGTTGAGTGTGGTATATTCATTACCACTATCACGTTCATATTCTTCCAAGAATGAATATGTATTCATAAATTACATGTTGTCACATTCACATTATGAATGGACCATAATCAACTATGTGTGCTTTACTAAACCTCATGTCAAATCAATGAAAAACATACTTTCACAAAGTGAAGGATAATTTTGAGAATCCTTATTGTTCCCATTACCACAATGATGACGATCATAATTCCGTCTATTGCCACGTCCACGTCCATTCATACCTTCACGATAATAATTTTATCTTCTTTGAGACTTATCACATGTTGCTATCACATTCTCTCAAGGGGAATGAGAATGAAGCAAATTCAATGGGATGGGTTTCCACTTCTTTGCCCACAATCATGCATGAATTTGATCATGGAAAGACATAGAAATTTACCACTTCAGGTGGTTATAATTTCTCACAAACTCCATTAGAGTTATAATCAAAGTTTATTGTCTTTGCTTATTTTTAAAATCAAATTATAGAATTTCAAGAATTTAAAAGAGAAAAATAAATTAAAATACTTACCTTAAATCTAGAATTTAATCATGAAGGAAGTTCATGGAACAATTGACAATCATTAAGCTCAATCCCAAAGCTTCTACTCAATTTGTTAGAGTCTCGTGTTGATAACGTGTTATAAGTATTGCACAGAAAGAGAGAAAATTCTTATTTATTTGGGATCAATTACAATGACATAGAACCCCTCTATTTATAGGAAAAAAGTGACTTAGACACTAAATAACAAACCCTAAAATCTCTCTAAACTATAGATATTCACCATAAATAAAATATTGTTTATAAGATATTTATATTACTGGCACGCCTCATCGTCAATGTTAAATTGTTTGGTAATTTTGTGTGCCCTCTTCTTGCCCCCTTTTCGATATTTGAAAAAGGAAATTCTATTAGAAAATCATTCAGGTACGGGAGTCTAATTGGTTATCGACCAATAGTCTAATTTCTACGACTATAAAAATATATTATTAAAAATAAAATAAAATTTAAAAGTAAAGAGTGTGAGCACGTGATTTTTACCTATCGTATAATCCTACAAAAATCTCAATTAATTAATTGATTCCCTAATTTTGTTGGATTTTAATGTTATTTGCACGTAATCTTGGTTATCATTTAAATAAATATAATTAGGCAAATTCAGTTTAGAATT
>ML317758.1:489-56605 GCA_005239505.1 Nicotiana paniculata
TCTAGTAAATTATCATAATTACTTGAGAGAGATTTATGGTAGATAGAGTGTTCATGATTGATAGAGACAACTAATTAAACTATAAGAAGTATCCGAGAAGGAAGTTCACCGACGGGGGAAACCATAACTTTAGACCTTTATTACAATTGTTTACACCTTATTGTAGTTAAGCTTTAGTTTTAATATTTTCATTCAGTTGTAGTAGTTTAAAAAACACCAAGTGACAGTTTAGTATTATGACAGCTTGCTTGATACGTTAACACTCTGTGGGATCGTCTCTGGGCTTAATACCCCAAATTATATTTGCAACGCCCTTTTAGTCTTTTATTAGATATAGTTGAGTGTGGTCAGCAATGCAGTACCGGGGGAAAGCTCCCGAATCTCCGTCCGTAGTCCCAATTTAAATATGCAATACAGTACAGGGGGAAAGCTCCCGGATCTCGGTCCGTAGTCCCAATTTAAATATGCAATGCAGTACAGGGGGAAAGCTCCTGGATCTCGGCCCGTAGTCCCAATTTAAATATACAATGTAGTACAGGGGGAAAGCTTTCGGATCTCGGTCCGTAGTACCAATTTAAATATGCAATGCAGCCACTGAGGAAAACAACCAGAATGCGACAGAAACAACATATTCCACAACCGGCGCAAAAGCAAACAAGACTGAATGCGAAGTGCGATGAGCAAATCAATACAAAGACTTAAATCACAAAAATGGTAAGAACTCACTCATAAGAAGTAGCCACTGAAAGGAATGCCAAGTACAAAGAGAAAGCACCATAACGAGGGGAAAACAAGGCAAATATAGCAACGATTCTATATATTCAAGTTCGCAACCAAGAAACCAAATCATCCCGGCAAGGGAATCAGCTATAACCAATCTCACTTAGACAATTAGCTTCACCGAATAAGCTCAGTTTGAACAAATGCTCAGTAAATAGGCAGCATCAAAGAAATACCATCAACATGGGCGGTCATCAATTAAACCTAAGTAGTACTTAAGGGGAAAATCATTTAAATCACAATGTACGACTCACGGGCATGCTTGGCCCACGTATAGATATTCTAATTACTTGTTTGACAATTATAGGGAGAGATTATACTAGTTTTTTTTTGTCACATAGGCAACGTATGAAGAAATATATAGTATAACGGTAGGAAAAACAAAGTCTTCATTTAAGTCAATTAAGATAATATAAGAAACACGGAATGCTAGACAAGTACTTCTAATTTGAGCAGGGAGAGATGAAACTAGAAATCGGGAATTCAAATATAACAATTTCAATTCATACACAGGGAACATAAGGACCTAAAATCCCTAAAGGGCAATCCATTTGAAAATAAGTCCGAGTACGCACACGTCACCTCGCGTACACGGACTACAATCAACATAGAAGACTCAATCCTAAGGGATAGTTCCCCCACACAAGATTAGGCAAGATACTTACCTCAAAGACAATAACCTGATACTCAAAATAGACTGCTCGGGCGGAAAGGCTTCAGACGGCTCAAAATCAACTAAAACAACTTCAAAATACACATAAAACGTATAAGGAACGATTCTGAATAATAATGTTTCAATCTTTGCAAATTTATAAAAATCGACCCAAAAGTCGACCCCCAGGCCCGCACCTCGGAACCCGACAAATTTTACAAATTCCGATTACCCATTCCGATACGAGTTCACCCATACTAAATTTATCCAATTCCGATATCATTTGGTTATTCAAATCATGAATTTTCATTTTTGAAGTTTTCTTCCAAAACCCACAATTCTCTCAACCCAAAACACAAATTAAATGATAAAAACAAGAACTAATTCATGAAATATAATTAATTATAGTGGAAGAACACTTACCCATTAGATTTGCGTGAAAATCCCTCAAAATCGCTCCCAAATCCGAAGTCCAAAGCTCAAAATGTGAAGAAAATGGCTAACGCTCGTTTATATGAATCTACCCAGGACATCCGCACCTGCGACCACTTAAGCGCACCTGCGCAATCGCAGGTGCAAAACACAAACCGCACCTGCGCTCCTACCCGCACCTGCGCCCAAGAATCGCCCCTGCGGGGCCGCACCTACGGAGGCTGCCCAGGCCGTTTATCCTCACACCTGCGTACTCTTTACCGCACCTGCGAAGCTCGCACCTACGGTCCCTTATCCGCAGGTGCGACCACACCAGAACAGCAGCACCAGCTGCATTTCCAAACTTCAAGCCTTCCGATAACCATCCCGATCCCCTCGGGACCTCAACCAAATACACCAATAGGTCACATACCAACGCATGAACTTAGTCGAACTTTTGGAACACCCAAAACAACATTAAAACACCGAATAAATCTCGGATTCAAGCCTAGAATTTCTAAACTTCAAAAATACGCCAACAATGCCAAAACCAACCCAAACCACATCCGAATGACCTAAAATTTTGCGCACACGCCAAAAATGATGCAACGAACATATTCCAACTTCCGGAATTCCGTTCCGACCCCGATATCAAACTTTCCCCCATTGATCGAAATCGCCGAAATCCTAATTTTTTTCAAATTACCTTAAATCACTCTACGGACCTCCAAATCCAATTCCGAACACGCGCCTAAGTCCAAAATCATCATACGAAGATTTTGAAGTTAGCCAAAACTCATTTCGAGGTCGTCTACACAAAAGTGAAACCTACAGTTAACTTTCTTCACTTAAGCTTCAAAATTTAAAAATGTTCTCTCAAATCGACTCCGAATTAATCGATAACTGAATCTAACCACGCACACAGGTCGATATACACAAAGTGAGGTTGCTTATGAGCTTATACCACTGAATGGATCTTAAATTCTCAAAATTACCAGTCGGGTCGTTACATTGGCATGACTGATGTAGGATGATGTCATGGCCACTATGTCATCAATACGCGTCTTCCCAATGCAATGGGTCACCTCATGTGCCTCTATTGCTTCGATTTTGGCGCCACTGATGTCTCTTTGAAACTTTTAGCATCTCCTATTCTGTATGCAGTTTGTCCATACTTGAGCTTCTTCTCCGATCTCTGTTTTCGATTTTCTAAAGCTCCTTCAGTTTCAGTTTCCGTTCCCTGTTTCTTTTCCGGTCGGTACTTTCTTTTTCCGGATTTATCGTACACACTTCATTACAAAAAATGTCAAATTCTCCTCATACTTCTGACAGAGTCTCTGATGCCACCCCGTTATCGGCAGTCATTCCTTCCGTCGGTGGTGTGCCCATGGTTGAGGAAGATGAGAGCTTCCCCACCATGGAGGAGGTGGTTCCTCGGAACCCTTTGGTCATAAATGACTTTCCCAAAGAACCTATCCCTGCTCCCGCTCAAATACTCTCCGAAATGGGACCAAGTCAAATAACCTCCCTCCGTTCCTAATTCGGTATCTCTTCTCACATCGACATTGTTCCAGCAAGAGGCAATATAGTATAAGTTCACCGGCCCGGATATTGCGCTTTCTACGTCTATCTGTTCCTGGTGGGTTATTCTCTTCCGTTTCCCTCATTAGCGGAGGAGTTCTTCCATTTATACGGCGTCTGCCCGGCAGCTCTCCCCCTACTTATATAAAGTTTCTCAAATGCTGACGAAGTATACAGAGTTGGCCAGCTGCGAGGTCTCTATCTGCCATCTCCTGCATCTCTTCTCGCCAGTTTTTATAGAGGCACATTGATTCATCTACGGCATCGCTGGACCAAAGGATTGGTGGCCGGGATGGATGATAAGGCGAACCGGCGGTTCTGGCATAAATATTTCTTCATCAGAACCGAGCATCTAGTGGCAGATCCGACCGGGTTCCCCGACCAGTGGAACTTCAATTGTAAGGACCTATTATCACTTTTTATATGTTGCTCGTTCTCTTTTTTCTTTTCTTTTCTTCTTCTCTATCATTTTTGTTTTCGACTTACTCATGGCTTTCTGCCTTCAGCTGAGAGGTGTCCACCTTCCCTCGTCCTTGATATCGAAGAATGGGTAACTCGTGTTTTACCCCATACCGTGGGAATCCACGATTGGGCATCCTTCCACAGGCGGTTCGGGCCTAAGCCCTCATCCAGTAAGTTTTATTTTCACTCTATAATTTGTCACTATTTACTGTTGTCCTTTAATGCGATTTTCTTTTTGTGCTAGGCCTGCGAACCTCCAAGAAGGCGAAGGCGAAGGTTCCGTGCTTGCATTTTGCCAGGCAGTCGCCTCGGTCGGAATGCAATTCGTACTTGCTGAGTCTGTACGAGGGGATCAGACTCAAGCTCCATCATTGAGGGATCCCGCCTCTCGAGTTGTTGCTATATCAGACGAGATCTCTTCTCAGCCCATCTTTCACCTAGTCTATGAGTCATCTCACGGTGAGGAGAAGGAATCTCCGAGGAAGAAACAAAGGGTGGAGATTGGTAAAGTCGTCATTGTTGATACCGAGCCGGAAGGGCTCATTGCCCTGGAGGCGGAATCGGTGCCTTTACTAAACATTGAGGTTGCTACTGCGTCGGGTGCCGTCATGGGGGAGAGGCCATCCGATACCGGGGGGTCCACGGTAGAAGGGATCCTACACGGGTTGCCGAGGTAGGCTTGTCATCAGCTGTCAGGAGAGATAAAGTTGTTCCCGTGTTAGATGATGACTCTGGCTCCAAAATCGACCCTGAGGAGGTACAGGCCTTCGAGGAGAGGGTCACTCCCGTGGAGATAAGGACGGAGGGTCCCAATCGACACATAGTTATCCCCTTGAACTATAACCTCCTGGTTGATTCAGAACGGGCGGCACCGTCCTTTGCTCCTTTGTGTGCGGGAGTTGAGAATAGGACTTTACAGACGCTGAGAGATGTGGACCTGTCTCTGGGTATATCGGGCATGGACTTCGGAGTAAGTTTCACTTCTCTCCCGCTAAGTTAATCCATTTCATATGTGTTTTTTGTTCTTGCAGACTTGCCTTCCTTTGCGTGTCAGACTCTCATCTTGGAGATTGAACGTGATCGGCGAGAAGAGAAAAGGACGGCTCTCTTCAAGAGGTTGGAATCAAAGTATAGAGAGTATTTCTCCAAGCATCGAATGTTGGTCAAAATCGTTGGCGAGGACGGCCTGTTCCGGGCATTTCGCGATGAGATCAAGCAGAAAGATGAGGAATTGAAGGAGAAGGATGAGGAGACTATGAGGGCCATCGGCTGATATAGTGTGTTGGAGGGGATGTTGAGGTCCAAGGAGGATGAGCTCGAAGTGAGCAAAGGGGTGATGGCTGAGAATGCAGACCTCCAGGTGCAGGTGGCATCCTTAAAGGTTGATCTTGAGCAAAGAGAGGCCAGGGTCGTCGACTTGAGGACGGAGTTAAGCGCTAGGGTCGAAGATATGAACCTAGCTAAGAGAAACAGGATGGTCTCCGTGGCAGAGTTAGTAGCCTTAGAGGGTACTCTACGTGTTTGTACGTCTGAGCAGGCTAGCGAGGCAGAGACTTCGCGCTCAAGGTGGCAAGGTTGGAGGAGCGGATGAGGATTTGGAGGCAGTGCTATCTGGGATGAATGAGCAGGTCTTCACCTTAAGGATCGAGAAGGAGCAACAGCAGGCCTAGCCTTCTACTTCTCGTACTTCTGACAATCCTAATGTGTCACGGGAGTTTTAATAGATATGGGTTCACGCTGAGGCCCAACTTGATGTATATAGGTCTTTGAAGGAGGCTGAAAAAAGTTTCGAGGCGGAGTTTGAGGGAATTCGTGTCAAGGCACGTGCAGCTCGTGAAGCCTGTGGTTACAACCCCGGTACGCCCGACAGGGATGATGAAGATGCCTTGGATGGGTTTGCCTCCGACCCTTAGTATGATGATGAGTATGCCGACGATGTTGATGGGGATGATGCGGCGTGAAGCCTTTATACTTGGATTTTTTTTATTTTGCTATTTATGTGGGGGCGTCTCTCTAGCCCTTTGTAAAATGTATTGGAGTTCAACAATTGAAATGGAACGATTTTCTTTTTGCCATGTATTTTCGGATTTTCTTTCTCCCTTTTTCCTCTCTCGTTGGCTTTCTCTTATGAGAAAGCCCCTGAATTTTTGACCTTTTGCATGTAAGGTTGATTTTGGGCGAGATGGAAAATAGACCGATCTGAGGTCAAATATAAGTTAGCTCGAACGAGGTTGAGTTTTGATTGATTCGAGCGAGGTCGAATGTAAAATAATTCGAGCGAGGTAGAATGTAAAATAATTCGAGCAAGGTCGAATGTAAAATAATTCGAGTGGTGTCGAAGGTTACTTCGAGCGAGGTCGAATGTTAAATAATTTAAGCAGTGTCGAACGTAAGTTGAATCGAGTGAGGTCGAATGTTAAATAATTCGAGAAGTGTCGAATGTATGTTGATTCGAGCGAGGTCGAATGTTAAATAATTCGAGCAGTGTCGAATGTAAGTTGATTCGAGCGAGGTCGAATGTTAAATAATTCGAGCAGTGTCGAATGTAAGTTGATTCGAGCGAGTTCGAATGTTAAATAATTCGAGCAGTGTCAAATGTAAGTTGATTTGAGCGAGGTCGAATGTTAAATAATTTGAGCAGTGTCGAATCGTCGAATGTGTATTTTTGCGTTGGTGTGATGTGCAAATTTGGTGTAGTTGTGTAAGAATGATGCATACTGCTTTGTTTATTCATTCATTGGATAATATTACATGTTTCTGTTTGTCCCATACATACATTTGAGAAGTCTCAGTCTATCTAGTACCTTCATTTCTCGGCTGGAGGAATAGTCGATAGGCGGGGCGATGAATTCAACAGTTAAACTTCGATAATCCCTCTTCGTCGCCTCACTAAAAACCTCCCCGATAAAACTCAATTGGGACAAAACTGGGGGGAGGAAAAAGAGTACGACTTGGAGGACGTCTATTTTTAGAAGTTAAAGTATTTGAGGTGCGCGACGTTCCAATTGTTTGGTTGTAGCTTTCCCTCCAATGTTTCTAGTTGGAATGATCCTTTATTTGCTGCTGCTGTGATTTTGTATGCCCCGTCCCAAGTGGTTCCTAGTTTACCTTCTCTAGGGTCTTTGCTCGCCTGTGGTTTGGCTTTGAGTACATAGTCCCCAACCTTGAGTGGTCTTACTTTGGCCTTTTTGTTGTAGTACCATTCTGCTTGCTTTTTTTCAGCTATCATTCTTATGTAAGCCATGTCTCTTCGCTCGTCTGCTTCGTCGAGTTCTTGCTTTTTGCTCTCGTCGTTGCTTGGTCCGCTCTAATTGGAGTATCTTAAACTTGGTTCTCCGAATTCGACTGGTATCACTGCGTCAGTCCCATAGACTAGTGAATATGGCATTTCTCCGGTGCTTGTTTTTGGCGTGGTGCGGTATGCCCATAATACTTCTGGTAGTAGTTCCAGCCACAGTCCCTTGGCATCTTCGAGTTGTTCAGTATTGTTTTATTGGAGGATTCAGCTTGGACGTTACCTGCAGGATTGTATGGCGTGGAGAGTATTCGCTTGATGCGCCATTTCTCAAAGAATTCGGCGATCTTTTTCCCGGTGAACTAGGGTCCGTTGTCACAACTGATCTCTTTGGGGATGCCGAAGTGGCATATGATGTTCCTCCATATGAATGTGATAACTTCTTGTTCGCGTATTTGGGCGAATCCACCTGCTTCTACCCATTTAGAAAAGTAGTTAGTTAAAATCAAAAGAAATCGTACATTACCTTGTCCCACTGGAAGTGGTCCAACGATGTCCATTCCCCATTTGATGAATAGCCATGGCAATGTGACTGAGTAGAGGTTCTCGCCCGCTTGGTGTATCATTGGAGCATATTTCTAGCACTGCTCACACTTCTTAATGAAGTCGGCGGCTTCCTTTTTCATGGTGGGAAAGTAGTAGCTTGCTCGTATGAGGCATCTAACGAGGTCTTGGTTGACGGTATGGGCTCCACAATGGCCTTCATGTACTTCCTCGAGGACGCGCCTGGTTTGGTTTGGCCCTTGGCATTTCGCCAAGGGGTCGCCAAATGTTCTTTTGTATAAGTCGTGGTTGATGATATTGTATCTCGCCGCTTGCATTCGAAGCTTCTTAGCTTATTTTTTGTCTGATGGGAGCACTCCCTCCTGCAAATATGATATAATACGGTTACGCCAGTCCCAAGTTAAGTTTACAGAGTGTACCTCAATTTGGTCTAGTGAAGAATGGAATAGGGTAACGATGTTTTCCTTTCCTCTTATATTCTTGGTGGATGCTGTTAATTTGCCGAGGCCGTCTGCCTCAATGTTTTGTGTTCCAGGTATCTGGTCGAGTTGACATTCGTCAAACTCTGACAGTAGCTTATGAATTTCTACCTGGTACTTTTGCAGCCTCTATTCTTTGATTTGGAAAGTCCCTGTGACTTGGTTGACAACGAGTTGTGAGTCACATCGGAGGATGAATCGTCGTGATCCATATTTGAGGGTTAGTCTTAGTCCTGCAATTACGGCCTCGTACTCGGCCTCATTGTTAGTCATATCGGAGGACCATATGGACTGGCAGATGACTTCACCAGTTGGGACCTCGAGTACGAGTCCCAGTCCAGATCCTGACGCGTTGGAGCCGCTATCGGTGTATAGGACCCATAGGTCGGGTAACTTGGGAGAGGTACGAGAAGCTTCCTACTCGACCTCAGGCATTATTTTGGCATTGAAATCGGCGAGTACTTGCGACTTTATCGCTGTTCGCGGCTGATATGTTATATCGTGCTCGCTTAATTCGATGGCCCACTTGGCCAATCTCCCCGAAAACTCGGGTGTATGTAGGATTCTTCTTAGGGGGAAGGTCGTTACCACCGAGATAAGGTGGCATTGAAAATAGGGTCTAAGCTTTCGTGAAGCTACGAACAATGCCAGGGCCAGCTTTTCGAGGTAGGGCTACCTCGTTTCAGCGTCGGCCAGGGTTTTACTAATGTAATAGATTGGAGATTACGTACCTTTTTTCTCACGAACCAACACTGCACTTATTGCGACGTCTGATACGGCCAAGTAGATTAAGAGATGTTCTCCGGGTTCTGCCTTGGCGAGTAGCGGGGGCGAGGATAAGTATGCCTTTAGTTCTCTTAGGGCCTCGATGCACTCGGAATTCCACTGGAGTCCGTTGTCCTTTTTAAGAACGTTGAAGAATTTGTGACATCTGTCGGAGGATCGTGAGATAAATCTTGACAGGGCGGCTATACGGCCAGTCATCTTCTGTACATGTTTCTTACTGGTCAAAATTTCAGGTATTCCTTCTGTGGATTTGATTTGGTCGGGGTTGACATCAATGCCTCTTTGCGAAACCAAAAAATCGAGAAACTTCCCAGAGGTTACACGAAGGCACATTTTTCGGGGTTCAGCTTCATATTGTATCGCCTTAGTATATCGAAGGCTTCCTTCAGATGGTCGATGTGGTCTTCTCTTCTTTTTTATTTGACCAACACATCGTCTACATAGACTTCAATTGTTTTTCCAAGTTGGTATTTGAAAAAAAAAATTGACAAGTCTTTGATAAACCGCCCCTGCATTCTTCAACCCGTACGACATGACTTTGTAGCAGTATGTCCCTTAGTAGGTGATGAAAGTGGTATTTTATTGGTCCTCCTCCTCCATGAGGATTTGGTTGTAGCCTAAGTAGGCGTCCAAGAAACTTAATAACTCGTGCCCCGTTGTTGCGTCGATAAGTTGGTCGATGTGAGGCAACGAAAAGGAATCTTTTGGGCAGGCTTTGTTTAGGTTCGTGAAATCTATTGACACGTGATAGTAGCCTATATTATGCGATGTAGATGCTATTTATGCTCTAAGTTAACCATACTTTATTGATGTTTTAAGTGCTAAATGATAACAAAATGCTCTAATTGTGGTTTTTATGCTTTGCAGGAGCTACTCCGAGGTAGGAGGATGATATAGAGTGTTTTGGGGTCAAATATGTAGATACAAGGCCAATCGAGAAGTGCCCGGATGAAAACGAGCAAGAAAAAAAGCGAAGAAAAACTGGGCAGAATTCCACCGCGACTGCGGTCGGGCCGCGGCTGGAACGCGGTGGAAAAAGACGCAAAACAAAATTGTTTAAAACGACCGCGGTTGGCCTGCGACCACGGTCGATCTGGAGAAGGCCAAGAGAGTGCAGGGTCTAAAGTGTAAATTGTGGGCAACTTATCCTAACCCTATATAAACTCAACTAACTCGCCCAAGTAAAGGTTAAGATTGTTTTTAGACTCAATTGGAGGCAAGAACAAGTGTGAGAAGATCAAGACACCATTAGAGTTTTTCATTCTTCTTATTTTTATCATTATTTTGTGAATCATGAATTATTTTATGGCTTTATTTAGTTTTATCATGATAGCTAAATATTTAGTCTAAGGTTTTGATGGAGCCTATTGAAGGATGAAATTCTTGCTATGTTAATATAGATTTGCCAAGTTTAATCTCTATTTGTTCAACTACGTTCTTGTTGTAGTTAATTGATAGGATCCTCAATTAGTTGTGCCTATTTGGTATGTATTACTCGAGAGAGAGTGCATATTTAGGTAGTTGTTGAAAAACATCACTCCCGACGTATGTGAGGAATCAATAACCAAGGGTCTAAAGGTGGGATTAGGGATAGCGAAACCTTGGGTGCGATCTAAGTGACCTATAATAAAAGCCAGCTAGCGTAACTCGAGAGAGTATGTCTAGTAAATTGTCGTAATTACTCCGGAGAGACTTACAGTAGTAAGAGTGCTCATGATCGATAGAGACGATTAGGCAAACTTATATGAAACATAGCAGGAAGGGATTCCATCAATAGGGGAAATCATAACCTTAGATCATTTTCATTAGTTTTTACAGCCCAATTTTAGTTAGCTCTAGTTAATATAATTTCATTAAGTAATAGTTAGTAGAAAAACAATCAATTGTTATCTAAAATATCTTGTAAGTTGCTTACGTGGAATCGAGTGAGTTTGATACTTGTAATTGGTAGGTTAATTCCTTGTGGGATTCAACTATGGGCTTAATACCCGGAATATATTGACAACGACCGCTTAGTCCTTTTTATAAGGCATAGTTGGGCATGATCAAATTTTGGCGTTGTTGCCGGGGAATTAACGGTGTTATCAATTACAGTTGAAAGAAGTGCAAAAATTCTTAGTGTAGTCAATTTTCTTCACTTTCAATCAATACATTGAAATTTTAACGTTTGCAAACTTGGTTGTTACAGGTGCATGCCTAGAAGCTCATCGAGAACTGGTGAAGTGTTTGAAGCATTATCAGATCCCGAGAAAGTTTTCAAGGCCTTGAATCGGGCCAACCGGAAAAGCAAACAACAAAACTCAATTGAACAACTTGAACCAGACATGGCAGAGCTGGTGAATAACAGAATTAATGGGGATAACGTGGAGGTCCCAAATGCGCAGGTAGTGGAGCCTCTTGTGCCAGAGACTGCTTTATATGATTGGGCACAACCCACAGCAGATAACTTGGCCACAACAATTGTAGTCCAGCAAATACAGGCAGATTCATTCCAAATCACAAACAATATGCTGCATTTGTTGCAAAACAAGGGACTATTCTCTAGGTCATACATTGAAGATCCCCAACAACACTTGAAGAATTTCCTGTCAATCTACCAAACACAAAGACAGTACAACGTGACTCCGGAAGCAATAAAGTTGTTGTTGTTTCCATTCTCTGTGACAGGAGCAGCCCAGACTTGGCTAAATTCACTCCCCATCAATTCCATCACTACTTGGGAGGAGTTGGTCAAGAAATTTGTGAACAAATTTCATCCACCCAACAAGACTGCTCAACAAATTGATGAGATCTTGAGCTTCATACAGAAACCAACAAAAATATTGCAAGAGACGTGGGAAAGATTTAAAGGGTTGTTGGTTGCATGTCCACACTATGGTATTCCTAAGCAGATGTTGGGCAGAGATTTTACATGGGTCTGGAAGATAGTGTGAAATCTAACGTTGATGTTTCAGCTGGTGGAGCATTCCTGAGTAAAACGTTCAGAGAGAGCAAGATCTTGCTCGACAAGATGGCTCGGAACTAAGGATGGACAAACAAAAACGCGCCCATTGCTCTTGTGGTCCACTCAGTGGCATTATATCCAGCTAACTCTCTTGCTAAAAGTATGGCCACATTAATGACACAAATGAGCATTCTCACCAAAAAGGTGGAAGAGTCAGGTCAGAAACAGCAGGTGCACATAGTTGATACAACCAATGTGAGCTTATGTACATCTTCCATTAGTCAGCCATTTGGTAGCCAGTGGAGCGCTGAGGGGGATCACCAACACTATCCTGAGAACATGAATTATGTGTCCAACTATGGGGGTCAGAGACCAGGTGTCAGAATTGGGGGCAGCAGAATCAGCAATACAGGTCAGCCCCGTAGTAGCATAATAATGGTAACATGGGGGCCATGTGACCACAGGGTAATATGGAGCCTTACCAAAGGCCACAGGGATATAACAACCAGAATCAACAACAGGGGTATCATCCACCTCAACACCAACATAATGGGAGACAGGAAGACGGGTTCGCTAGGCTCGAGGCAATGATGCAGTAGGTGATTGGGTCTGATGCAAAAATAAGTGAAAGAGTAGATTAACACGAGTCAGCTATCAAAGATATTGAGGTCCAAATGGGTCAGATTTCCATGTCACTGAATAATCGTCCTCATGGAACGTTACCTGCAGACACCCAGGTAAATCTAAAAGATCAAGGCCCGAAGAATCTGATGGTAGTGAGTCTACGTAATGGTAGAGACCTGGACTTGGAGCAAGAGAGGGCTCGAGAAAGCAGACTTGTTGAGACACTTGTGCCAGTACCCTTTGAGCTAGATGACTCAGCAGGATTGACTGAGGTGACAGTGCAGCCTGCACAGGAAGATGCCAACAAACAGAATGAGGCTGAGAAAGAAGTTGAGACAGCACAGGAACCGGTATTGGAGGCAGCGCCTGAAAAAGAGAAAGCCCAAATCACAGGGAAGAAGCGAACTCCAGCACCATTCCCACAGAGGCTGGCCAAATATCAAAAAGATGAGCAACACAAGAAGTTCTTGGACATGTTGAAACAAATTCAGGTAAATATTCCATTGATTGATGCTTTAAAGGAAATGCCTGGTTATGCAAAAATGATGAAGGACTTTATGTCCCGCAAGTTCGACTTCCAAGACTTGGCCACGGTGACTCTAAATCAGACCTGCAGTGCTATTGTAACAAGACCCGTTGCTGAAAAGTTGTCTGACCCAGGGAGTTTCACAATTACCTACACCATAGGTAACTTTGCTTTTACCAAGGTGCTATGTGATTTGGGGGAAAGCATAAATCTTATGCCCCTAGCTATCTATAAAAGGCTTGGAATTGGAAGAGCTAGACCCACGTCTATGTTCTTGCAGCTGGATGACAGAACTGTAAAGAGGCCCTCAGTAATTCTTGATGACGTGTTGGTGCCGGTAGGGAAATTTTTGTTCCCTGCGGATTTTTTAATTCTGGACTGTAGGGTGGATGAAGAAATTTCCTTAATTTTGGGAAGGCCATTCTTGGCCACGGGGCGAACTCTAATTAACTGCGAAACTGGAGAGCTCAAGATGAGGTTAAATGATGAGGAGATAACATTCAACGTGCAAAAACCTATGAGGCGACCAAGTGAATTCGCCAATTGTTCTTTAAATGACGTGGATGTAATCCTGGAAGAGGATGGTGAGACTTTGAACATTGAGGATCCTCTAGCTGCATGTCTTATGAATGTAGATGAGGTGAATGGTGAAGAATTGGCAGAATGGGTGCTTGCTCTTGAGAGCAAACGTTTTTGGAAGAGACCACTCGAATTCGAGCCCTGCACTTAGAGAAAAGGGAAACTCCTCCAGCCAGGCCATCCATAGAAGAACCACCAAAGCTGGAGTTGAAGCCACTGCCCGCCCATCTCAGGTATGCATTCTTAGGACCTAACTCCACATTACCTGTTATTATCTCATCCAGTCTGTTAGATGTGCAGGAAAAATAGTTTTTGTAGGTACTGACAGAGTGCAAGACTGCTATAGGGTGGACCATGGAAGATATTAAGGGGATCAGCCCGGCATTTTGTATGCATAAAATTCTGCTGGAAGATGGACACAAACCTTCCAAATAACACCAAAGAAGGCTGAACCCTAATATGAAGGAAGTGGTGAAGAAAGAAATCATTAAGTGGTTAGATGCGGGAATCATCTTCCCCATCTCTGACAGCAACTAGGTTAGCCTAGTGCAATGTGTTCCCAAGAATGGTGGAATGACGGTGGTGAAAATGAAAAAAAAGAACTGATCTCTACCCGAACCGTCACAGACTGGAGAATTTGTATGGATTACCGGAAACTCAACTTAGCCACCCGAAAAGACCACTTCCCACTTCCCTTAATTGATCAGATGCTTGACAGACTGGCAGGGAGGTCCCACTTCTATTTTCTGGATGGGTACTCAGGGTACAATCAGATCTCTATTGCACTAGAGAACAGAGAGAAGACCTTATTCACATGCCCTTATGGGATTTTTGCCTTTCGGAGGATGCCCTTTGGCTTATGCAACGCACCGGCCACATTCCAAAGGTGCATGGTGGCCATATTCACAGACATGGTAGAAGACATAATGGAGGTGTTCATGGATGATTTCTCAGTAGTGGGAAATTCATTCGATGAGTGCCTTAAGAATCTTACCAAAGTGTTGAAAAGGTGCATCGAGACTAACCTGGTACTTAATTGGGAAAAGTTCCATTTCATGGTAGAAGAAGGTATAGTCTTGGACACTTGGTATCAAGAAAGGGCATTGAGGTGGTGTGATAGCAAAGCTTCCACCACCCATATCCGTCAAATAAATCAGGAGCTTCCTCGGGCATGCCGGGTTCTACTGGAGATTCATAAAAGACTTCTCAAAAACTGCTAACCCTCTACGTAAGTTGTTAGAAAAAGATCACCCTTTCATATTTTTTGATGATTGCAGGGTAGCATTTGAGGAATTGAAGAAAAGACTTGTCACAGCACCGATCATTGTTGCCCCCGACTGGGAGCAACCATTCGAGATAATGTGTGATGCAAGTGACTATGCAGTGGGAGCAGTGCTAGGACAACAAAAAGACAAGATAATGCACCCAATTTCTACACAAATAGAACGTTGAGTGGAGCCCAGCTGAACTACATTGTGACTGAAAAAGAGATGTTGGTCGTAGTGTTCGCGTTTGACAAGTTCAAATCGTACCTGATTGGCTTAAAGGTAATTGTATATACTGATCATGCTGCTCTCAGGTACCTGATTGAAAAGAAAGAGTCCAAACCGCGCCTGATTCGTTGGGTGCTGCTGCTGCAAGAGTTCGACTTGGAAATTAATGACCGTGAGGGCACAAAAAATCAAGTCGTTGATCACTTATCGCGACTAGAAAGAGCTGACAAAGCAATTGAGGTAGAGGATATTCTGGAAACCTTTCCAGACAAGCAGCTACTCGCCACAAGCCTTGAGGAAGTGCCATGGTATGCAGACATTGCAAATTACCTGGCAAGCGGTATAGTTCCCTATGACCTTTTCTCTGTGCAAAAGAAAAAGTTTTACCGTGATTGCCGCATGTATTACTAGGATGAACCTTATCTGTTTTGGATTTTCATTGACAATATGATCTGGAGGTGTGTCCCCGATATAGATCAATCTTCTGTTTTGCAAGCATGTCAAGCATCGGCATATGGCGGACATTTTGGAGGAGTCAGGACAGCCGGGAAAGTTCTAGAAGCAGGTTCCTACTGGCCAACGGTGTTTAAGGATGCACATCTATGGGTCAAGGTCTGTAATGAATGCCAGTGAACCGGGAACATTTCCCGTCTCCATGATATGCCCATGAACCCCATTCAGGAGGTCGAAGCCTTCGATGTTTGGGGAATAGACTTCATGGGCCCCTTCGTCAGTTCCTATAGAAATAAGTACATACTTGTTGTTGTAGATTATGTGTCCAAATGGGTGGAAGCTATATCTCTCCACCAATGATGCAAGGGTGGTGATTGGGTTTTTGAAGAAGAATATATTCACCCGTTTCGGCACCCCGAGGGCCATAATCAGTGATGGAGGCACTCATTTCTGCAATAGAGCCTTCAAGAAACTGCTGGAAAAGTATGATGTACACCACAAGATGGCAACTCCATACCATCCTCGGACCAGTGGTCAGGTTGAAGTGTCAAATAGAGAGATAAAGAGTGTGTTGACCAAAACTGTGAATGCCACAAGAACAGATTGGGCAAAAAAGTTAGATGACACACTCTGGGCCTATAGAACTGCTTTCAAAACACCAATTGGCATGTCGCCATACAAGTTAGTGTTTGGAAAGGCCTGTCACTTGCCAGTGGAGTTAGAACATAGAGCTTGGTAGGAGCTGAGACAATTGAATCTATACATGGAAGCTGCAGGGACGAATAGAGTCACGGAGTTGCATGAGCTGGATGAGTTTCGATATCTTGATTTTGAGAGCACCGGGTGATACAAAGAAAGAATGAAGAGGTTGCATGACAAGAACATTATTGAGTGAAATTTCAAACCAGGAGATACAGTGTTGCTTTAAAATTCAAGATTAAGGCTATTTCCGGGTAAACTCAAGTCACGGTGGTCTAGACCATTTCGTGTGGTTGAAGTGCTCCCTTTAGGTGCTATAGAGAGTGCCTCAGAGAAATACTCTCGCACATTTAGAGTCAATGGACACAGATTGAAACCACATGTGGGCATGGATGAAGTCATGGAAATATCAGTGATCCATTTGACGGATCCCCAGAGGTCGAGCGAACCTTAAATGCGCTCATCTGCGTCGTGCCACGACGTTATATCAAGCGCTTCGTGGGAGGCAACCCATGTTTTATTTTGCTTCTCTTTTTGATTTGTTGTAGTACTTGATGTGTATGATACGAACCCATTTATTAGTGTACAGGGCAAGATTGGTGCATATCGGGAGAAGTCGGGGTCAAGAACCAACTCCGGAAAGGTGAAAAACGAGAAAAATAAAAATAAAAATCAGAAACCCATGACCGCGACCGCGTTGGGACCGCGGCCTGGCCGCGGTAGATCATAACCATTCTATTTTTGGTCACCGCGGCCGCGGTCGGATGCGTATTGGGCGCGTTGGAATGCTATGCTTCTGCCCTTCGCCAGGTAAGTTGTAAAAAAAAATTTCTATTTTATTTTCTCTTTTCTTTTTCTCTCCTAAACCAATTAAAACTAAACCTACCCCTACCCCCCCCCCCCACTTCCCCCAAACCCTTCTTACTCTTACGCTAACCTTCACCCCACATATCTTTTCTTCCTTCTCTTACTCACAACACAACTCCTCTCTTCCTCCTCCCTCTCACTTCCGCTTCCCCTCATCCCCCATCTCCCTTCCACTCCAAATTTCTCCCCTTTTCCCTTCCTCAACTCTACAAGTCTCAGGTATGTCATACTTTTTTCTCTTTTCTTTTTTCTTTCTCTTTTGCAATTGTAATTATAGAAGTGTTGTAGTATTTAGAGTAAAATTTTTGGTTTCTTTTCTTGTTTTTAGTTGGTAACGTGTAGAATATGGTAGAAAATAGCATGATTTTGTTGTGTTGAAGTTGACTGTGGTGGGTGGAGTATGTGTAGTGATTGTGGTTGATTTGGGGGAGGGTTTGTACTTCCATGGGCTAATTGTATGAAATCATAGTTCCATGTACACTAGGTGCTTGTGAAATTGCCTCATTGAGCTGTAATTGTTAATGTGGCCATGGTGGTGGTGAAGTCTGAGTAACCACCCGGGGTTCACACAACCCAAACCCTCACTAATAGTCGCCCTTGTTTTGTCAGGTAAAATGCATCAATCAAGGAAGAGACGTGCCACGGGTTCCTCCGTCAGTGGGCTAGGAGGTTCATCCAAAGCTCGAGCTCAGGCTAGTTCGAGCCAGTTTGACAGCACCCGGTTTGTCTCCAAAGCGGCTCAAGATAGGTTTAATGCAAAGACATCCAATAATTTGGTGCCTGAAGTACACATTGACAGGCATGCCATGCGAGTTGAACGTCCAAGTATCTACGAAAAATTGATGAGACGTCAGCTGGACATCTTCTTTGCTGAGCCGAAAGAGGGCAATGTAATGTTGGTCAGGGAATTCTATGCTAATTGCCCGGACCATGTTGATAGGTTTGTCACGGTATGGACACCCCGGTGAATGTGTCTCTTGAGGCCATCCGCCGAGTGTACAGGTTGTCGGTCTTCACTGGAGAGACAGACTATTACCAAGATTATCAAAGGTCTTCTATCATGTGGAACCTAATTGTTCAAACAATCTTTCTGGTTGGCCGGGATCCAATATGGATAAAGACGAGAACGACCCTGAACTCCCAATCTCTCACTTGGGAAGATAAATGTTGGCTCACGATTATCAACAATCGTTTGTTGCCATCCAGCAATACTACAGATGTTAATGCGCCAAGAGCAGCGGCGATTTGGTGTTTTGTAAACCACCACGATTTTGACGTGTCCCGGCTCATTCAGGATGAAATGTTCATTCGCTCCACGGAGACAAGAAAAGGGTTCTACTTCCCTTCCCTGGTCACCAGGTTGTGTCGTGCTTCACGAGTTCCTGAAAATCCCATAGTAGATGGGAAGTTTCCATTAAAACCCCATTCAAGGCTAGCAAAATCACAGTTGGAAAAGGGCAGGATGGGGCGGATGATGATGTCGATGATGGTGATGATGATGAGGGGGATATGCATGCCTCCGCCCCACCAGTGCAGGTTGCTGATGAGGCGAGCCCATCTCAAGCCCGTCGGGGTACTCGGATGACAGCCTTGGAGCAGGATATGGCTGGCTTACGCACTTCGGTCGATGACCTGGGTGCTCGAGTTGACACTTTGGCTACTCAAAGTGCTAGGTCAGAAAAGAAAATCATGGGCTGGCTAAGAGCGCTAATACAAGCATGTCACCTCGATCCTGGCACCGTCTCCGATCAGGACTGAGCACCAGGGAAGTCCCCTTACCTTACTTTGCTTTAATTTCTTTGACATGGGACATTCCAAATCTTTAAGTGTGGGGTGGGGGTAGTTGTTGTTGTTGTACACTTGTATAGATTGTTTGGTATTTTGGTTTGCTGTTAATTAACTTTGGCTTGGCCCGAAGATGGACACTTCTCGACGGGTCTCTTGAGGGTTAAGTCGAACAAAAAAAAACTATTTTCTTTTGTTAGGTAGTGTATCAACTCCCCCTTGGTTTTTCTTTAAACCACAGTTCTTTTCCAAGGGTTTCCATTTGAACTGGGTGTAGTTAGTTTTTTTTTGTGTTAGTTTAGGAATTTTTGGGCGAGGAAATAATAGCAATAGGATCCCTTAACTCCGTAGTACCTTGAATATATATTGCCTTAGCGTGACACTTAGGCTCATTAGTCGACTCTAGCAAGAAAGCCTTAAATTATGTGTTCTTGATTTGGCTTAAGTACCTTGAGCAGAGTTTCTGACGATTCGAACTGAACTGAGTCATGTGCCATTTGTGAGTGAGACGTTGTGTATTCTGTGCTAACATTCAATGCCTAGAACTTGCCATGTGTGTGTACAAAGCGAAATGGTAGCCTTAATTGGTCTAGAAAGTGATATAGGCGTTTCTTTGTTGAACCTATTTATATATGTTTCTACCCACCTAATTGTATATACCATAGTTAACCCCTTTGAGCCTGTAATCTTGTTTTCTTTGGCAAACACATTACAATCCTTACCCAATTTTTGAATTGACTAACTTTTGAACCCTATCACCTCCTAGAAGTGCTTGAATCGAGATGAACATGGAAAAGTTAAAGTGTGGGGTGGGTGGTTGGCTTTTGAGTGGAACTAAGAGAATATGGATAAAGGTGCACGTTGTGATAATTAATACTAGAAGCCACCGGAACTAAAAAAAATAAGAAAATAAATATAAGTCTCAAATGGTGGTGACTTTTGAAAAAAAAATGTGCTTAAAGAAGTAAGGGGTATAACACAATGATGAAAAGGTGGAATAGTGGTTTGACAAGAGTATGGGCTTAAATGTGAAAAAAAATTGTATTAAAGTGCTTAGGGAGGTGTAGACACTCTTATATCCATATATATCCTACCTATCTCGCAGCCTACATTACAACTAAATAACTTTCTACTTGATTCTAGACCAAAGGAGCTCGATTAGTTGAGTATTACACTAAGGGCAAGAGAATTTATTTCTGAGGGTGAGTGAAATCTTACTTGTTTGAAGTCCTCAATGTGTGAATTATAATAACTATGACTTAAGTCTCTTTGTGGTGAGTAAGCACTTGACTCGTGAAAGAAAGGTAAGTCTGGACCTCTGACTGAGAGTAGGAGCCGATTAGGGACATTGCGTGGCTAGAGAGAGAGTCGACTCTTGAGTTGTGGATGTTACATTGAGGTAGTCCACCAGTGTAAATTGTTCTTGGTGCAAGGAGTAGGGAAGTTACCCAGAGATGATTAGGTCTATAGAGTGTGGTTTTGGTTCTTGAGGACTAGCAACGGTTTAAGTGTAGGGTGTTGATAGTAGACTATATTATGCGATGTAGATGCTATTTATGCTCTAAGTTAACCATACTTTATTGATGTTTTAAGTGCTAAATGATAACAAAATGCTCTAATTGTGGTTTTTATGCTTTGCAGGAACTACTCCAAGGTAGGAGGATGATACAGAGTGTTTTGGGGTCGAATATGTAGATACATGGCCAATAGAGAAGTGCCTGGATGAAAACGAGCAAGAAAAAATGAAGAAAAACTGGGCAAAATTCCACCGCGACCGCGGTCGGGCCGGGCTGGAACGCGGTGGAAAAAGACGTAAAACAGAATTGTTTAAAACGACCTCAGTCGAACCGCGGTTGGCCTGCGACCGCGGTCAATCTGGAGAAGGCCAAGAGAGTCCAGGGGCTAAAGTGTAAAACGTGGTCAACTTATCCTAACCCTATATAAACTCAACAAACTCGCCCAAGTAAAGGTTAAGCTTGTTTTTAGACTCAATTGGAGGCAAGAACAAATGTGAGAAGATCAAAACACCATTAGAGTTTTTCATTCTTCTTCTTTTTATCATTATTTTGTGAATCATGAATTATTTTATGGCTTTATTTAGTTTTATCGTGAATAGCTAAATATTTAGTCTAAGGTTTTGTCGGAGCATATTGAATGATGAAATTCTTGCTATGTTAATATAGACTTGCCAAGTTTAATCTCTATTTGCTCAACTACGTTCTTGTTGTAGTTAGTGAAAGGATCCTCAATTAGTTGTGCCTATTAGTATGTATTACTCTGGAGAGAGTGCATATTTAGATAGTTGTTGAACAACAGCACTCCCGACGTATGTGAGGAATCAATAACCAAGGGTTTAAAGGTGGGATTAAGGATAACGAAATCGTGGGTGCGATCTAAGTGAGTTGTAATAAAATCCAGCTAGTGTAACTCGGGAGAGATTTACAGTAGTAAGAGTGCTCATGATCGATAGAGACGATTAGGCAAATTTATATGAAACATAGCAGGAATGGATTCCATCAATAGGGGAAATCATAACCTTAGATCATTCTCATTAGTGTTTACAACCTAATTTTAGTTAGCTCTAGTTAATATAATTCCATTAAGTAATAGTTAGTAGAAAAACAATCAATTGTTATCTAAAATATCTTGGAAGTTGATTAACGTGGAATTGAGTGAGTCTGATACTTGTAATTGGTAGGTTAATTTCCTGTGGGATTCAACTCTAGGCTTAATACCCAGAATATATTGACAACGACCACTTAGTCCTTTTTATAAGTCATAGTTGGGCGTGATCAAAATGCGCCACTTCCCGTTTTTCTTCTTTACCATGACCATATTGGCGACCCATTAGGGGTACTTTGACTATCGGATGGAGCCGTTGGCGAGCAATTTTTCCACCTCTTCGCGGACGGCCTCGTTGATTGAGGCGTTGAATTTTCTTATGATTTGTCGTACCGGCAGGTAGAGTGGATCGATGTTCAGCTTGTGTGCAGCAATTTCTTTCAGGATACCTAGCATATCTGCATGGGAGAAAGCGAGCAGATCGGCGTTGTCAATTAAAAATTTATGAAATTTACCTGGTTCTGAGAGTTTGTGGCCGATGTACGCCTTTTTGTTGTGGTCGTTTCTATCCAGTTGGACGGGATCGAGGTTTTCTATAATTGACCCTGTTGCTTCTACAATATCGGAGTCTCTGATGACGTCTTTTTGTTTGTCGTGTTCAGGCCCCCACTTCGGTAATTGCTATGCTCTTAAGCCCTCTTTTTTTAAATGTTTAGTGTATGTGCAATCTTGGGTGATGTGGTAGCATTCTTGGGCTGTGCACTGTTCAGCGCGTATGTTGAATATTCCTCACAGGGTAGGAAACTTGATGACCTAGTACAAGCTGGACGTGATGGCCCTCGTGGCGTGTATCCAGGGTCGCCCTATAATGGCGTTGTAGGTTGTGTCTTGGTTCATGACATGGAATGTCGTTTCGAGGGTAACCACCCCATCCAGTACGATCAATGTTATCTCTCCGGAGGTTCGCTCAACTGCTTTGTTAAAACCTGTTAGTGTTATGCAGCGTGGTACTATCTTGTCCTCGAGTCTCATTTGTGTGAGAGCTCGGGGTGGATAATACATGTGCCGCTCCATTCGTCTACCGTGATTCTTTTTACATCAGTATATGAAATACGTAAAGTAATGACAAGAGCGTCGAAGTGAGGAAAGGTCAAACCGTGGGTATCTGACTTATCGAAGATGATAGTGTCTTCGAGGTCATCATACTGTTCATGGATGATCGACCTCTTCGGTTTGTGTGTGGTGGTTAACTTCACGTGGTTAATTTCTGCTTCGTCGCCTCCGCCGATGATCATTTGGACGATGCGGGCGGCAAGGGTGGCTTTGGAGGGCCTTGATGTTGTTCTCGTCCATGGCCGAAATCGGCTCTTCCTCGGTCGCTCATCAGCTCCCTTAGATGTCCTTGGTGAAGCATGTTCACCACCTCTTGTCGTAGGGATATGCAGTCCTCGGTCTTATGGACCCGCTCCTGATGGAACTCACAGAGGGCATTCGAATTTCTGGAATTTGGGTCAGACTTCATCTTTTGAGGACACTTCACCTTAGGGTCGAGCTTCTCTAGGGCGTAGACTATTTCTGAAGGGGAAACATAAAAAATGTGAGAAGATAAAAGTGGAGGCATACCATTTTCGTTTCGGTGAGTCTCAGTGTGTGACCTGGACAGCCCTTCTGTTTGGCGGGTAGGTGGCGAGATGACTGTTCTGACACATGGTTGGTGCCTTTCTCGATTGAGGCGTAGACCTGAATGATCTCTTCGGCTGTCATTACGACGTTCTTTCCTCGACTCTGTTTGGACTAATGTTAGTCGTTGAGTTGGACCGTTGAAGTCGTCTTCGTCTGCTCTCACCTCGGCACAGTAGGCGTTTTGAATTTATTCCTAGGTAGTGGGAGGGTATTTCATGAGTCTGCTTAACAACTTTTTGGTCTCCCTCGACCCGTTTCTGTTTAACCCATTTTGGAAGGCTGCTACTGTCATTCCTTCTGATACGTTTGGCAGGCTCATTCTTACTCGATTGAACCGGGCGAAGAAGTCCCTTAGTCCCTAACCAGGCAATTGTCTGACGGCGAATATGTCATTCACCCTGGCCTCTGCTTTCTTAGCCCCGGCGAAGGCGGTGACAAACTTATCGGCCATCTCGAACGTCGTTATCGAACGTGCTGGTAATTGTGAGTACCATGTTAAGTCTCCCCCTGTTAGGGTTTCGCCGAACTTCTTCAGCAGCACTGAGGTACCTGCTCTTTCGAGAGGTCGTTTCCTTTTACCGTCGTAACGTAATGAATGATATGGTCCTCGGGGTCTGTTTTGCCATTATATATCTTCAAATATGGTGGAATTTTGAAGGTTTTGGGTATGGCATGTGGGGATGCATGCTCGTTGTACGGATGTTCAACGAACCGGCTGACGTCCCATTTTGGTAGAAGTTTCGGGGCACCCGGTATCTTATCAACCCTTTCTTGGTGCTCCCTCATTTGTTCACGGAGCGCTTTATTCTCGTTCTCCATTTCTTCCATTTTCTTCAGAATGGCTTTAAGCGCATCATTACCTGCATCAACAACGGTGTGAGTGTTACCTACTGGGAGATGAGTGTGCTGCCCCTTGATGGTTGTTGTAGTGTCTGCTCGTGCGGTGCTCCTACTCGCCCCTTGAGTGAGTTTGTCGAGTATGTTGTTTAGACTACTTGTCAACCACGCCTCCAGTTGTTTTTTCAGTGCTGGTGGCACTTCTTCAGTTGTGGACGTGAAGGCTCCCCTCTCACGTGAAACGGTTACACTCACATGAGGGGGAGGTGAATCACTTCGCCTGGGTGAGGCACTTGGCGTCACATTCTCCTCGTCTTCTCTGTCAACCTCTTTGATTGTGCTTAGGAGGTTGGCAGTGACATCCACTACTGTTTTCAGTCTTTCATCTCCTTTTCCTGCCATTGTTAGCTCATGCAAATAGGAAAAAGATGGCTGCTATTTTTTTCTTTTAGATCTAGAAGAAACTAAAATTTTAATTAGAACCTCCCCATAGACGGCGCCAAATTATTTTACCAAAAAAGTGTTAAACCTTTTTTTTTAAACGGATTAATGAGAAAATAGAGGGTGAATCCTAGTTAAATATAATAACTACTAGATCTGAGGTTTAGATATATGGATGAAGTAGGACAGTGTCCGATACTATTGAATTCCAACTAAAAGTGCTCAATAATTGTCAATGAATGTAGCAATGAAATCATGCAATAAATGTAGATAATGGCAATAAATGTAATAAGAAGAAATTGTCACTCAAATGTTAGATGACTTGGATGATTCTCCTTTCTGACAACAACGTGAGATAATAGAAAATGAAGGTGGACAAGGAATCCTTGGTTCTTGTGAATAAAAGATGTATATTGAGCAATGAAATTAGTGGACAAGACAAGCTTTTGTATATTCTTTATAGTCAACCATTTAAATGTGTTCTTATCAGAAAAGTGAAGATCCTTTTTTGTTCCTTATCTCTTCCTATTTATAGAGGATATTCTTAAGAAACCCTAAAAAGTACAACTGAAGGAATATTCCTTCTCTCTATTCTAAAACTTATTTTAACCGTTGCTTTCGTACATTTTTTGCACGACCTTTGCGCTAATCCTATTTTAGGCGACTCCTCGCTATTGAGCGGTGGTCGGCTTCGACCTCAGCCACATCTCGTTAATTTGCAGTTATCGAGTTCAGCCCAACTTTGACCAATACATGCATATTATGACATAGATTAACGAACTAAAATACGCTAGTTCACAATTCCATACAAGCGTAAGTAAAGGAAAAGAATTAGAGATACACTATGAACATACTGCGAGTTCTCTAAGGACTCAAGAAGTTAAGAGGTCAAAAACAGCTTAATGATATTTACCTTTTACTAGCCATTTGCTAGCACTCAAGTAATTAATAAGAAAGTCAATAGGAATCGGTAGGGTGTGTGAATGGTTCGGTTCGATCGATTATTGTATAAAATTTGTAATATACGAAATTTCAGTTATTCTATTATATATAATCCAAAATTATATTTTTCAAAATCGTTTTAATCATGTCGGTTTCTCTTCGATATCGGTACGGCTGGTTAATTTTAGGTATTTTTTAAATATCACTAGTACATGCAGAATGCAATAACATACATACTTTTATATGACTTAGCAAAATTGTCTAGACATTTTTACAATTTAAAGGTTGATGAATTAAGAAAACATAAAAATGATAAGAGCATACATCCATCAACTATTCTACATCAGAGTAAAAGAAACTAAGCAAGACAAAGAAAATATAAATCACACGAGTGAAAAGATATTAACCAAGTTGGAACTCAAGAATAAAGATTATAGAAGATTAAATTTTCAAAAAGATAAATCTAAATCATACGAAAGGAAACACATTCAATGCACTGTAGTTTGCTACTCATAATCGCAAGAATACTCTATGTCTTGCTAGTGAATATGCTGAAAATAATTTACTTTTATTAAGTATAATAGGTTTGAAAATTAGGATTTTGAATTTAATTACTTGTCGGCTTGTAACCATTTTCATAATTCTAAAGCCAAAAGGAATAAAATAATGTTTTAAATTTAATATATAAATATATATTCCACATGTAAATTTATTCAGTACAATTCGGTATATTTTTCAATTTATTTTCATAAAAAAATTTACAGTTTTATTAAAAGAAATTTAAAAAATGATTCGACAAATTTTTAAATATCCATTAGCACCCTAGGAATAGGCAGCTATAAGTGATACTATTTGATAAAAACCAAGAACATAATACAGCAAACAAAACAGAAACATGAAGCAATAATATATATATATATGTACGTGTATATGTGTGTGTGTGTGTGTGTGTGTATTGGTCAAATATTTGGACTGAACTTAATGACTGTAAATGGACGAGGTCGAGGTTAAAGCCGGCCACGACTTTATGGCAAGGAGTCACCTAAAGAAAGATTAGCGCCGAAGTCGAGAAAAGAACATATGAAAACAACGGTTAGAATAAGTTTTAGAATAGAGAGAAGGAATATTCCTTTGGATATTCCTTCAGTTGTACTTTTTAGGAAATCTTAGGAATATCCCTATAAATAGGAAGAGATAAAGAATAACAAGAGATCTGCACTTTTCTGATAAGAACACATTGTAAAGGGTTGACTACAAAGAATATACAAAGTTTGTCTTGTCCGCTGATTCTATTGTTCAATATACATCTTTTACTTACAAAATTCAAGGCTTTCTTGTTCACCTTCATTTTATATTATCCCACGTTGTTGTCAGAAAGGAGAATCATCCAAGTCATCTAAATATTTGGGTGATAAATCCCCCTTATTACATTTTAATGCCATTATATACATTTACGGCATGCTTTCGTTATCACATTCATTGACAATCATTGGACATTTGTAGTAGGCATTCAATATTATCGGACACGGACCTACATCTTCAACGTCTTCAAATTTCAGATCTAGTAATTATTAAATTTTACTAGTATTCACTCTCTATTTTCTCATTAATTCGTTTACAAAAAGGTTTAACACTTTTTTTGGTCAACAATATATATATATGACTTATAAAATATAGCAGCGTTTCTCATTCATACGACGGGAAGCTTCCTTCGTATCCCGTTGAGCACTTGGATCCTTCGTATCCCGTTGAGCACTCTCCAAGTGTTGTCTGAAATCGGGAATCTCATCCTCAAATTTGGATGGAGCATCTTTAGCTTTCAGTTCAGCTACTACCCTCTCAGCACGCTCCGTAGCCAATTGCTCCACAAGCCTTTGCGTGACCTCCATCAGCTTAGTACCTGTCAAACGTGCAAATATATAGGATCAAATGCCTTGTCAAGATATAAGATCAAATACACAAACCATGATGACATGGGGGCAGGGAGTGTTGGAAATGATATCAGCAATTAATGAAATCCAATTAGCAATCTGCACACTCAAGCCATTTAACAAACTCCTCTTCTCTCTAATAAATAGGAATCTATTTTCAACTTACTCTAAACAAGCTACCAGTGTTTGACTACGAACAGATACATAAATCAAACATTCATTTTCTATTGATAAACATATGTTTTCAAATAGAAAATAGCAGAAGTTTTTCAGACACATACCTCTTCAGTTACTCGCGTATATTTCTCCTCATTATACTTTGGAATTGGTTCCGTCGACGAACTTTTCTCGTGCTCAGCATCAACAATCAAGGAACTAATAATCTTCGGTGGAAATAATTCTCAAACTTCAATGGAACCTGTCCCTGAACCTGTTCCGCAGTAACAAAATATTGAAGGAACATCAAGGGGTATTCAGTTAGTTGTAAAACCTTACAGATATCAAAGTTCTCATCCTATTGAGAACATCATTACTGATACCTCTGGAATCAAAACCAGATCTTCTTTAAAGAATCTTTGTGCTTTTGATGCTTTCTTATCTCTTATTGAACCTAAAAATGTTGCTGAGGCTTTGCAGGATGCAGACTGGGTAAATGCAATGCAAGATGAACTCAACCAATTTGAAAGAAGTCAAGTTTGGTATCTGGTACCAAGACCCTTGGATAGATCAGTAATTGGCACTAAGTGGGTTTCAAAAACAAACTTGATGAAGATGGAACAGTTACAAGGAACAAAGCAAGATTGGTGGTTCAGGGATCTAGTCAAGAGGAACGCATAGACTATGATGAAACTTTTGCTCCAGTTGCAAGGCTGGAAGCTATAAGACTCTTCATAGCCTTTGCTGCTTACATGGAATTCACCCTTCACCAGATGGATGTCAAGAGTGCCTTCCTAAATGGCTATCTAAAGGAAGAAGTGTTTGTTAAGCAACCTCCGGGGTTTGAGAACAAGGAAAATCCTATCATGTGTACAAACTTGATAAAGCACTTTATGGACTCAAGCAAGCTCCAAGAGCATGGTATGAAAGATTATCAAAGTTTTTGCTTGAGCATGACTACAAGAGAGGTAAAATTGACAGCACTTTGTTCTTGAAAGAAAAAGGTAAAGTTCTCTTGGTAGTTCAGATATATATAGATGACATAATATTTGGAGCAACTAGGGATAAGCTAAGTAAAGAATTTGCTAAACTAATGTGGAGTGAATTTGAAATGAGCATGATGGATGAGCTTAATTTCTTTTTAGGCTTACAAATTAAACAAAATTCAAATGGAACTATGATCCATCAGAAGTATGTAAAAGAGTTGCTTAAAAGGTTTAAAATGGAAGATTCCAAAGAAATCGACACTCCTATTGCAACTACCACAAAGTTGGATATAGATGAACCTGGTTCATCTGTTGATCAGAAGTTGTATAGGGGAATGATTGGTTCATTATTGTATCTCACTGCTAGTAGACCTGACATTGTTTTCAGTGTAGGCCTTTGTGCAAGACTTCAAGCAATGCAAAGGAATCACACTTGACTGCTGTCAAAATAATCTTGAGATACCTAAAAGGCACCACTGATTTTTGTCTTTGGTACCCAAAAGGTAGTAATTTTAATCTTGTGGAATATGTTGATGCTGACTATGCATGTTTTCTTGTGGATAGAAAAAGCACCTCAGGTATGGCACATTTTCTTGGCTCATGTCTTGTGTCTTGGGCAACCAAAAAGCAAAACTTTGTGGCCCTATCTACTGCTGAAGCTGAGTATGTTGTTGCTGCCTCATGTTGTGCTCAATTATTGTGGATTAAACAGTAATTGATGGACTTTGGATTCGATGTTGGTTGTATCCCTATATTTTGTGATAACACTAGTGCAATTAGTATGACTAAGAACACCGTTCATCACAAGAGAACTAAGCACATAGATGTTAGACATCACTTTTTAAGGAATAATTATGAAAAGAGATTGATAACTGTAGAGTTTTGTGCTACTGATAAACAGGTTGATGACATCTTTACAAAACCACTGAGTAGAGAGCACTTTGAAAGGAACAGGTTAGAATTAAGGATGACTAAGATCACCTAATGGAACCAGTTTAGAATATACATGAAAAAATAAAAAAATAAAAAATTTGGTTAGAAAATCTGGAATTTGTGTAAATAACTAGATTAATCTTTGCTCAGTCTCATACTGTAAATAGTATAATCATATGTCATGTGTTAACATGACTCACTAGTCTCTAATGAAATTTTCTCTATCTTGGAAATTGAGACATGATCAAGAGGATTCTTAGTGAAGAACCTGGTTCATCAGTGATGGTTCATCTGAATAGCGAGGTATATTTTCTACACTCTACACAATTTAAAATACTAATATTTAAATCATGAGCAGAGTTCTATTCAAGTCCAAAATCTTCCAAAGCCTATCCAATTAAAATTTGAACCAGTTTCGTTTCAACAAGAATCCTCACCAAATTAAACTACCTAGATTCTAGGGAAGCCTTAACCATCAATTCAAACTGAAATTTCAGGATGATTAGACTTCTATTTGACTATAAAAAGTTGTTGTGTATTAATTACTCTCCTCCTTTAAATCCCCCATCATCATCCCTACAAATCCCTCATAACTTCTGAAAACCGTCGAAACTTTCTCTCTTCTCTTTGCCTTCAAATTTCATTCAAGTCATCCCCTCCATTACAGAACCATAAATGACTAAACCCAGCGATAATCTTGGTACTCCCCTCCACCTATCCCTTCTTCTTATTCCACTACCCCTCAACCCCGCGCTACCCCTCAATCTAGGAGAAGGCGAGTAAAAATGCTTGCTAGGAAAACTGTAGCTAGAGGAGAACTTTCAAGAAAATTGAATGCCCAGCTTCAAGCAAGCCAAGCCCAAGACTCCCAAAATTCTGATGACTATTTCAAGTCGTCGACTGAGGGGGAAGAAACTGGGTCTTCCGATCCTGAACAGGTAACATCTGTCCCAAAACCTTTCTCTGGGGTCATCTCTGATGTTGCTGAAAATCTAGAAAATAGGTTCATACTGGTTGGGTCTGTGGTGGGTGTGGAAATGCCTGAGACAAGAAGGAGAGGAGGTAAAATAAAATAGAAAAAAGAAAAGGAGAGTGAGGGAGTACGGAATGATGAGAGGGGAAAAGGGAAAGAAGTGATTGATTCTTCACCCACCTCTGAAACTGTTAGAACGACTATATGTGGAGCTGAGCCAGAAAAGGTGGACGAAAGTAGCAAGAACGTAGAGGGAAGTGGATCGGGAGAAGCTGCTGAAGGGCTAGTGAATCTTGGAGGCAAGCAGATGAACCTGGTTTATCTGTTGAGGAAACACTGGTTGATCTCTTAAAAAAGATACGCGACAGTTACAAACCCAAGAAGAAAAGAACTCCTAAAGCAACAACCCTTGGCAGAGCAAGAGCCAACAAGAAAAGGAAGGCTGCTCCTTTTGAGACTTATAAAATTCCTCTCCCAAGAGGAATAACTACAAGGAGCAAGTTAAAGTAAAGTGAAGAGAAGTTCCAGAGAGCTTTAGAGGAGAGTAAGAAGCAAAGAGTGAAAAAGGGGAAAGAAAAAGTGGTTGAGCCTGTTGAGGCTGTTGAAGTGGATGAGATGGACCTGGTTCATCAAAGTTAAAAGTGACAATTGAGGTAGAGGTTCAGACCCCTAAGCCCAAGAAAACCAAGACTTCCTCAAATTCGTGGCTAAATCTTCTATCTTGGCTAAACGAACCAGGTCTGCAGTGAAAGCCAAGCAAGTGAAAATTACTGAAGAGGGAAAATGGAGTGGTGAAGAGGAGGATGAATCTGATGGTGAAAAGGACAAACTCGACAAGTTTGGCAAACAAACAATCTTGTAGGGAGACTTTTGAAGGACTTGGAGGAAGACGGAATGATCCTGCTGCTTGAGAAACTTGAGGTACAGGGGTGGAAGGACATGGTCCTTCAGTTAAATGGAAGACTGGCAAGGAATGGGGTTATGGAATTCAGGGCCAATGCTGAGGTAAAGGATAGCAAAGTCACCAGCCTGATGAAAGGGGTTCAAATTTCCTTTGATGCTAAGGATCTGGGTGAAATCCTTGGTATACCCTTTGAAGGTTATGGTGACTATACTAGGCAGAAATGGCCAAGACTGGATTCTCTTCCAACTGCCCTGGTTATCTCTAGAAAGTTATGTGATAATGAAGAAGAAAGTGAGCCCAAGGAAGTTTGTAAGAGTGAAATGAAGCCACCCCACAAGGTGTTATTTGAATCGTCAACAAGTGTGTGCTGCCTAGGCAGGAAAGGAGGCATATTGACAACTACATGGACTTGGTCTTGATGGAATGTATGGATAGTGGGAGGTATATAAACTGGCATGGGTTCATCATTCAGCTTTTAGACAGGGTTATCAATGGATCCAAAACCCATTCCATACCATATGGCTTCATTCTCACTACTTTTCTTGCTCATTATAAGGTGCCACTGAAGAAGTGGGAGATGGCCACAAGCAAAGACCAATTTGGGATCAATACTCTTCTTGCTTGTGATTATGAGATTCATGCCATTCCTAATGAACCTGTTTCATCTAAAAGGACACCTGTTAACAGCAAGGTCAGAGCCCTAGAAGGAGAGTGGGGAAAAAGATACTGAGATAGCAAGGCTGAAGACTCGTTTGGCTGAGGTAGAATCTGAGAGAGATGCTCTCAGAACTGAACTCATAAAGGAAAGGGAGAAGAATGAGGGAATTCTTCAAGACATGTTGCACCTTCTTCAAACCAAAAACAGCCCCCAGTCCTTCCAAGTCTTAATTTCCTAACCTGCCTAGAATTTTCAGTGACCCAGATTCGGGATGTTTTCTTTTTGTTGCTCATGTTTTAACTGTTTTTGTTTCATTTTGTGGATTGTGGCAGAATCATATTCTCTATCAATGAAGTTTGCTGCTTTTATTCTTATTCATTGTCTATATTTCTTTGATAGTTTGAATTCTTAGTTGATTATTGATGATTAACCCATGAATGCATTTGCAGTTTCCCCAGTAGACATGAGTGATTTTTAACTATCTGGGATTCACACATCTTTTTGCAACTTTTCGATGATGCCAAAAGGGAAGAACTGGTGCTCTGAACAACGATATTTATAACCTAATGACCCTAGTTTTTCATGATAAGTGCTTAATACTCTAATACGTGTCAATGTTGGATTAAGTTAAAACAGGCCTAAGCTTATGGACGGACAAAGTTTGTCATCATCAAAAAGGAGGAATTTGTTGGCCCAAGAAAGAGAATAGTTTTCAAGATTGACAAAGGAACTCAGAAATAAACCAGGTCCATCACTGGTAGACATAGACACAGGCAGAGACAAGGCACGTGAGATGCACATGCAGGAGATAAGCATATTCTGGCAGAATAAGATATCTCCTGATCGAAAAGATTGCAAAAACGACAAGTAGAAGGACTCCTTATTCAGTAAGAACAGCATCTAAGATAAGGAGGCATTTAGGAGTTGAGATTGACTAGAACTCTTCATCAATGAAGAATAGCATTATAACTCTAGTTAATTCTTTATCTACTAACTTTATATATTGCAGAATGTTCTTATTATATAGGTACGCACAAAAGCAGAAGTAGCACGTGAATAGAGAGCAAAATAGTAAGGTAATTTTGTAAGCAGTTCGTGTGAGATTTGAGTGTGCAAATTTGAAGCTACTTGAACCAGCTAGAAGAACCAGTTCCAACTGTTTGTCTTTTATTCTAGTTTATTTGTAGTAGTTGGCTTTATCTTGTACCTTTCAGCTTTATCTAGAAGCATCTGTATTAGGTACTTTGTGTTTTGAAGTTAGAGTTAACTTGAAGTTGTCGCAAACAGTTAAAGGCTGGTTTGCCACAAGGGATTAGAGGTAATCCTAGGTTTATAAAAGAGTTTTTGTAAATGCAGTTTTGGCTCACTAATTTAGTAAAGAGTTTTGGAAAAATCCTACTGGGAAGTAGGTCGTGGTTTTTTCACATTTTGAGCCAGGTGTTTTCCACGTAAAAATCTTTGTGTTCTTTAATTTTTGTACTTATTATTCAGCAACAGTAATAGTAGGAACACATAGAAGTAGGGGTGCTCAAAACCGAACCGAAACCGAAAATCGAACAGAAGCCGAAACTTAATTACTTATTGGTATCAGATTAACTGTTTAATGGACGGGGAACGGATTAAATTTTTTTTATTAACAGCTTATCGATTTGGGGGTGGATTATTTAATTTTCTTAACGGATAATCCGTTAACCAGTTAAGAATATATATATATATATATATATATATATTATTGAACTCGTTTACTAGTGATCTCTAAACTTTAGAAGAAATATTCAATTATTTATTACCAGCGTGGGAGATTTCATAATAAACAATAGTAATACACGAATAAATAAATAAAATAATATAAGCACGAACCAACAACTGCTTAATAATTTGAATGTTTTGCAGGATGGCAACCAGCTTCTTGTTAGCATTGCTAGCAATGTTGACTACTATTATGGCTCAAAAAAAACTGATTGTCAGTATCATCATAGTTCACAGTGCCACTGCACAATACATTAAGCAACAGAGAGTAAAGAGAATCGCATGCAGACTTCTATGAGTACTAAGTATTTATTTGTTTATGAGACATAAAACAGTGTGCCTCGATGGAAGCTCGCCAGCATATCATCTTGATAGAGGACATGGTAGCGGACTTCGCAGCTGGATTAGCGAATTGGTGAAGTTCAATCTTAACCAAGTTGTGTTTTTTTAACAGTTTATCATCTTCTTAAACAGTAAGAAATCTGTTCAAATGATATTGTTTATGTATTCTGTTGTGCACTTCCCAATCCCTTACCATCCACTTGAATGTAGTATGAGAAAATAAAAGTATTTGATATCCAGTATTTGATTCTAGTAATATGGTCTCATGGTGTAATTTAGTTGATATATATGTATGAGAAATGTTGACAATATTGTTGTCTCGGGGATGTACTCCCCAACACTGTGTTGAATTATGTTAAGTTTCAAGCAACTGAAACTAAACCGCCCGATAACCGCCTGATAAGAGCTAAAGTGATACCAATCCGCCCGATATCTTATCGAATGACTAGCGGATTAATACATTTAAAAACCGATAACCGATAAGTCAAACCGTTAAGAGTAAATAACCACTCAATCTGCCTGATAAGCAACCCTACATAGAAGAATCAGGTCTTTCTATAATTTGTGCACGCGAAAAATTAGACACCACACAAATTAACATCCCTCCTGTGTGATATTGAAGTATAAAACATCAAATGGGGTCGTAAAACAAAACCAAAACAGAAGCAAAAACAACAGTATGTTAACGAGCACAGATTTTAAACATTAAATCATGTTTTATGCACTAATAAAATAGGCTAAATCCTCCAAAAAAAAACCTGTTTCTCCGATAAATAGAAACAAGAGTTTGAGCAAAGAGGCAGTTTGCTAACCGTGACAAAGAGGCTGAAGTTTGGAATAGAGAGAGTTTGAGCAACGGATGAGAATAAATAACAACTTAATTTATTGGTAAAAGAGAGTGTTTGTGGCCTTTTCATTCTCCAAATCCAACAAGTTCACTTACGATTTACGTAAACAGTTTCTACCTCGGGACACTTAATAGTCGCGATTTGGAGCTAGTGATAATGGCGCTTTGAATGTTTTATTGAGTTCATTGCATGTTTTCAATTTATTTTCTTCTAACAGTATTTATACATTCATTATATAATATTATACATAGCAATATTGCATAATACTGTATACAAAAAATTAGATTTCGTCTCCTAGGAATTTCAACTCATAAATAATATCATCAAATAGCTGAAATCTTCACGGAATAACTTTAAATTTTCGTCACAACTTTCAAGTAACATCCCAACGAACCTTAATCATCAATTTGTCAAAAACTTCAACAAATCATAAAATCATTTATGATTTTTCAAGCTTTTATAAATGAGTTAAACCCTAAACCCGCCTAAACTGTACAACCTTTATGATCAGTTGCCTAGGAGCTGAAAGCCACTTGACTCTAAGGAGAGGACCACCAGCTAGCGGATCAGAAAGATTTGTATGGAATGTCCTACTCCTGCCGCCGTCCTGGATTTTCTTTCCGTATGCCGGGGAAAGTACCTCACCCTCACCTTTCTACATTTATTATTATATAGAATTTCCCCGGACCTCTATAAAACAGAATGCAAAGCCCGGGTGAAAGCACAAACAAAAGGAGAGAGAAAAAGTAGAAAAGAAAGGGGGAAGAAGTCTAGTGCTAGTTCTTACTAAGACTTTTTTATCTAACTTTCATTTTTAAGTGGTTTCTTTGTTCTCTTATTTGGATTGAAAGAAAGAAAAAACTTCCCTTTCTTTCTCTTCTTTATTTTTGTTTTATCCCTTCGACGAATTCCGGCTATGACCAATGCCCCACTAGCTAAATAGGCGTAAGAAAAAGCTACTTGAAAAAAAAGCAAGGTGCACCTTGAATTGAACTCGACGAATTGCGTTTTGCCAGAGAGATTTTTTTAGAAAGATTCTCCATTGGTAATTCAAAAATAGAAAGAATATAAATAAAGGCGCGATAAATCCTCTGTCCTACTACAGGTGCTGCGACAACCTTTACCAAGTCCGAACGATTGTCGACCACCAGATCCGCTGGTCTGCAATATTCACCCCGGCGGCAAAGAAGAGGGGACAACTTCTTTCTCCTTTGCCTTGCTCAATCTTCCTTTTCTGATTGAAAGTCCTAAACTATCACTTGTCCTCGAAAACCCCCTGAACTATATTACCCTTTATAATAAAACTCCCTCATTGCATTCTTACTAGTGTGTGTAATACATTCTCCAAATTATTTTTAAAATATGCCACGTGGCAACGTGAATATTTGTTTAACTTAATCTAAAAACAGACTTAATTAAGATTTTAATGCCTTTTATTATATCATTATAAAAAATTACATGGTAAAAATAAAAAAAGGGGGGCTAGGATTAAAACTAGTGGGTCAATTGTAAAAAATTAATTTTCTCTTTGCTCTCATCGGCGAATGCTACAGTAATCTCTCAGTAGCGATTTTCTTCATTAATCTTGGTTATAACCTCGATTGCATTGTCTATTCTTGATTCCATTCGAAAATCGGGATAAACACTACGGTTTCTGCTCCTAAATTGGTATAGAAGATTAGAGTTTTCATAGATTTCTAAAGAATGTGGAAAGAAGATACCTAAATTGTTAAAGAAGATAACAACACGCAGGTCCTATTTCTTTATTCTCGAATTTCTTGGAAGACATTAAACTTCATGCTCTACAAATACTTGAAAGGATGTTCCTTCTTTCAAATAAATTTAGGTAAGAAATGAAGGATGGATAAAACAAGAAAGATAAGAACTAAAATCAGAAATAATAAGAGAGATAATTTCGGATGGACTCAAATAAAGAAATAGAGAAGAAAGGTGAAAAATTGAGAAGAAAGGTAAAAAAAATGAGGAAGGAATTAAGGTGAAATAAAAAGAAAAATAGGAGAAAATAAAAAGAAATGTAAATTATAAAAAAGAATGGCTAATTAGCTGTTTGACACGCCATTTTAATGAATTTTTTAGCCTTCACGCGCTCTTTGGCAATTTATTACACACATAGTGCCACATAAGAGACAAGAGGGTTTTATTATGAAGGAGGATATAGTTCGGAGGGGTCCGGGAACAGGCGATAGTTTAAGTAAGCACCTGATAAAAATTATATAGTTTAGGCGAATTTTTGGGTATTAACACTTTATAAATCCCAACAATGGAGTTTATTTTAAATTCAATTCACCCAATAATATTTAAATCAGTAATGATAAACATGACACTCTCACATCAGTTTCTAACACAGTTCTTAATACGTTGTTAATAGGTGTAAAGAAGTTCAACGTATATATAAAATTAAAAAATATAGGCTAAAATTGGGTGTACAAAACTGTATGTCTTCTTTCTTTTTGGCTTTTTTTTTTTTAAAGTCATATTTTTATATTTAATTAATTATTAATTCAACTATTTTTACACTCTCAATATTCCTTTGTTGTTCGTAGATTTTAAAGATCAAAAGATTCAAAATGTTATTATTACACACATCCTTTAATTTAGGCATGATACATCAAAACCCTGTTGAGTTTGACACTGTTTATTCGATGCATACTTGAGCTCTTTAGCTAACGGCAAGGCCTCATTTGAACCTAATTATTAATATAATAAATGGAAAAATGACATTACTGTATATCCGCCGTAAAAATAATAGCCGAAAAAGTGTATAAAATTTGTATATTTTTTATATATATATATACATTCTGTAAGTAATATATAAGAAAAAAATTCGACGACAAGATATAAATAGTTTATGACAGGAGCTAAAAGTGATAATATCCCAATATAAATGGCAAAGTTAAAGCATTTCACATAATAGTCCAGGGCCAAATTAGAGAAGAGGGCCAACTTAATCTGAGGTCTTTCCAGCTATATGATCATAAAATAATAAGACACATTCCAGCTTGTTGCTTGGAGTTGGTGAGTCGGCCTTTGACGTCGTCCCTCCAAGCTAGCTCTCATCAGATATTGTTCTTCTCTTGAAAACCGAGTTCTTATAGACAGAACAAGAAGTACAGCATGGACACCATCATTGGCCAAATCGATGCATTTAACAAGTTCATTTATAACAAAATCAGGCCCGCGGGAAATATTAAACAACCCTGCAATTTCCACAACCTCAGCTGTATCAGTAGCTTTACAGATTATACAACGAAACAAGATGCAGCAAGCATATGTTAATCGAGAACTTGATCTTACTATTTGTATACATTTTGTACATAATTCATACCGAGTACAATGGGATCACCTGAACCAACAGGAGATCAGTAAATAAACTACACAGTAGATGTTTGTATGATTATTTTTTCTCTATTCAAATTCTAACTGGACATAGGAGATCATTTCCTCCCTTAAATCTGCCTCTCGCAGCAAGTACCAAATTGTTGGTTTACAGACAGGTGAAAAAAAATTTCCTGCTGCAACGTTCTTTTAACTACATATCAGTCTTTTGTAAATTAGATGTACATATCAGTCTTTTGTAAATTAGATGTACCATAGGATACCACATGCCATTATATTACTCAATTAATAATAAACCAAGTATAATCTTAACAAATCACTTAAACATATTCTTAAGACTTACCATTGACTGTAGAACGAAACTGTCTTAGAGTTGTTACTGAATAGTATATACTTGTATTCTCCTATAAGATACTGTAAACATACAATTATGCTAATTATAGTTAAAGAAGAAATTTGGCTCTATTCAGTAAGTTTCCGTCGTCTAATTGAGTACGCTGAAGCTGACAAGTAGTTGTAACACCAGACGAGCAATGCATTGACCTGAATGCAGTTCTTCCAAGAATACTATTGCCCGTTCCACTTTTCCCATCACCTGTACGACCAACAAGAAGTAGTGTCCGGTCTCCATTATTTCTAGTAAATTCCCTATCATTGTTCATTGCACTTCCGCGCATCTTATCTTGTTGAATCAAATTACAGGTCGGATCAGAATAATTATATAAAAAAAGCAGAGTCCACGAGCACTTCTCTGTAGAGGAAATGTAGTCTCAATAAATCTTTTCTAAATTTTCTTATTATCAATGAACTCACGGAGATCTTTCTATTGATAGATTAAAGGCTACTATATGTGAAAGTGAAACAGAAATTCACTTAAACCTTTAAGAGACGATCAAGGTGGTTGTACAAACACTACAAGAACATAGCGTATTACATGGGGATTTTTCTGGAAATTATAAAAGAAAATTCGCAGGTAATTCAATTCCTTGCGGATTTTAGAAATCCTCAGGTAAGTTACCTGGGAATTTTGAATCTGCATGTGAATTAGCTGGGGATTTTAGATTCGCACGTAAATTACTTGCGGATTTTTTGGTAAGAAATACCAAAATCGAATGGAACTTTTGGTAAAAGATCACCAAAGAAAGGAGTTTTCTTGCAGATTTTCCTAGGGAAATATCTGCAAGTAAATCCCCATATATTTACAAATGAATTCTTTAGAAATTTTTAGACACAAGTTATATTGTCATAATATTTTTATTTTCAGAATTACATTCTGAAATATTATATATTCCTACAAGATACTGTAAACATATAGTTATGCTAATCAAGCTAATTATAGTTAAAGAAGAAATTTGGCTGTATCAGTGGTCTAATTGAGTCAGCTGAAGCTGACAAGTAGTTGTAACACCAGATGAACAATGCATTGACCTGAAAGGGTTCTAGTTACGCCACTGCTTAAGGAGAGGAATCCCAATCATCACACCACATCTTTGTTAGTGTTTCATATGGCTGAGTTATTGGAACCGGAAAAGAGATGACTAATACAAAGACATAGCATCATAGGAAATAGCATCGAGCAACCACTCAGTGTTATGGGGTAGAGAATAAAAAACAGAAGCAAACCAAACAGTAAGATGACAGAAGAAAATATTCCACATCCTTTAAGAAACACAAATTTGGATCATCAACATGATATCATGTTTAGCACCAGTTAGAAGGAAAAGGAGAACTTTTTGCTGACCTTGACAAAGAGACTGCAGTTGGGAATACAGAGAGTTGGATCAACTGATGAGAATAAATAAGCCTTTCTTGTGAAAAGAGTTGTGGCTTTTCATTCTCCAATCAAGCACATTCACTTGCGATTTTTGTTGTGTTGTATCTTTCTACCTTGGCACACTTAATAGTCGCTGATGTTGGCGCTCTGAATTCTTTTGAATAATAACTTTTTGAGTTTAAAACAAGACCCTTTCTTGAATGTAAAATTGGTTGCATTTAAACCCGTGCTTTTGTGTTGGTAAATTTAAATTTTTACACGGTTACGACACTAATTAAGCACTCTCACTTTAACGCTCATCAGTCATCAGCTCGATACTTATAGAAACTAGTTTAACTTCAAACTTGCAGCTTTGCAGTTAAATTATGTAAGAGATTCCTTGAAATTAAACATCCAGTTCTAATGTGCAACAGACTTTCCTCATTGAAACACAAGGAGCATTTTACTCCCCAATATGACTATGGCGAAAAAGAATCCATCTGAAATCAATTTAGAACCTAAACAAAAACTCTTGACCAGAAAGAAACAGTTTGCGAGATGAGATGTTTGCTCAGACACTCCACCTGTCCACCATATACCTCTAGACAACACATGCTATCTAGCTAAATGAGCGTAATCAGAATGTTGGACCAGTTGACAAAATCATGCTCCAAGCACTCAAAGTTCTTGCCATACACTAAGGCTACAAATTTACAAGAAAAAACTAAACCACCACCCCTTCAAGCACAACAACAAATAAAGAAAAGGGAAATGAACCAACATTCAAAATAGATTCTACTCTAAATAAGCTAGATAATTGTTCTAAAACAGATCGCTTCAGCAATCTAAGGCTCCAAACTGGAATGCTCTTCCATCAAAACTACCTGAACTTCGTTCGCTTAGGAGCAGCAGAAGTTGGACCAGCTCGTGACTTCCCAAAGTTCTTCTTTCTCCTCCTCTCGTCCTCACTATCTGATTCATTCCCGTTCTCCCTATCTGCGTTGCTTGCCTCCTTCTCCAACTCCTCCCATGTTTTGCCTTTTTCATCCTCTGAGTCTTCCTCGTCATCTTCCTCCTCTTCTTCCTCGGAATCTACCAGAGATTCACTATCAGAGTCATCATCTTCTGAATCTGACTCAGGTTCGGCATCTGAAGGTTCATAACCTTGATCTGATTCCTCTGAATATCCAGATTCTGAGTCAGAAGCATCTATATTTAAAAATTCCCAGCCACCTTCATCTATAAACTTTTGAGGGTCACTAGTTATGGTCTTCAATACTTCACGCCAATTCAGATTCATCTTGCTCTCATAATATTTGATGTCAGTTGTGTCAAGCCACTCCTTGATGCCATCAAGTGCAGAGGTCGGGATGGAATCTATGCGCATGACATCACGCTTGAAGTCCTTGAAGACAATTGCCATATCAAAATTCTTCTGCCCAAACCCAACTCTCTCCAAGTTCACAATCTCAATTTCACTTAAGGTTATCACAAGAAATGGGGTCTCTATCAGCTCAACCAAACAGCTTGAGGTTGGCACAATGAATGCTGATGATTTATAGGGGACTCCATGGAACCCAAGTTCTCTCAGAGGTTGATCAAACTCCAGGTCGAGTCCTTTGAACTGGGGCTGGCTCCACATATCATTCACCCGGTTCACAAAATTTTGGAAGTCTGTGTTGATTTTGTTCTTTCGATCTCTTTCTCTCTGTTCTTCCTCAATCTCATCTGGGTCATACGCAGACCGCTTTCCACCTCCAAGTGTTTGGACAACATCCATTACCTCAACATAGAACTGCACATCCTTGGTTTTCTTGTTTCCTACCATTATGTGGTTATGCAGATGAACGTGAAGAAGGGTAATCATTTCCTTCTCTGCTGGCTGAAAAAACGCATGCTTGATGTTGCCAAACATGACGTCAACACGCTCATCTGGTCGTGAGGTTGAGTACCGGAAACCATTGACATGAGCTTCCAATGTACCTGGAAGCTTTCTTGCACGGCCACCAAAAGAGGGGCGAATCCATAAGTCGGACAGCCTAACTGGCTTGAATTTATTCCCTGCAAGTACAAGTTTTTCCTGAGTCACTAAAGTTGCCCTTTCGGCTCTCTCAGACTCCCTGGCCATAACATTCCGTCTTAGAGTTTTAATCAGCTGAACTACTTCACTTATGTGCCTTGGATCCTTAGAACGAAAAGAAACTTCCTTCAGGTAAATGGCACCCTGATTCTTCAAAGCATTTGCATCAACAGGTGTAAAAGGGGCACCAGGAACATTGAAAATGATACGGATGTAGCAGTTGCGGTTGGTATCCTGCTGGCTCGACACAGTCTTCACAGTAGCCACATGGAAAGGAACCATAGTACCATATATCGGTAGAAGAATGGCTTCATTCTTCTGGTCAACCTGAATAATCATCTCCCTAGGAGGTGGTAGGTCATTAATGCTCTTATAGGCAACAAGGTCAGTTGAGGTCCTAGCAGCATTCCTATTGTTCCCAGATAAAGCCCCTCCACCAGCAAGACGACGCGCAGTTTCTTCATTCTTCTGACGGGCAAGTTCTGCCTGGTGCTGCCTCCGGAGCTCTTCTTGGTTGTTTGACCTAAGTGTTGCCTTTGAATACAGTGCCTCCTTCCTATTTGACTCAGTTTTCACTTTGACCCCCTCCTCTTCCTCCTCTTCCTCCTCTTCATTGAATGAATAGGCTACATCCTTCAAGGCTTTGGAGCTCAGCTGAGTAACCACCTCACGGCCATCGTTTGTGACAATAACTGTATCTGCTAACAAAAGTGAAAAATTCCTACTCTTTTCTTTGCTGGTCTCAGTTTGCAAATTCTGGAAACCTAGTGACACATTGAAAACCATTCCCTCTCTCAGTACCTTCTCATTCTTAGCATTAAGGATCAGCCCCGACTCCCGGAACTCGAGACCAATCCCAGTGCCAGCAGATTTTGTTAGGTTGTTAATCAATTCAGGAGCATCCCTCTCAACTACTTCAAGAGCTGCTTGATACACAGCACTAAGCTTGTTTCCTGCCTTCAATGCACCAATTGCTGCCTCATGAGCTTTAAGAAGAACCTCATAAGACTTGGTCTGCTTCGAAGTTGAATCAATAAGAAATGATCTGGCAACATTTGAACAGTAGCTGTTGTACCGCGATCCAACTGCACATATGATCACACTGGCAGAATCATAGTACAAATGGTCATCATTGCTTGTAGCACTAGGTCTAAGATCGAAATTCCCACCACTCTGGAAGACTGGAGGGTAACATATGTCAACGTTCTCAGCTTTCAGCTTCACCTTGATTTTAGTAGGTTCCAGAATAGCCTTTTCTGTGTCATCCATTAATAAGGAATGAGTTACTTTCTTCTCCTCATCAATAATTTTCTCAAGCTTTGGAACAACATAGTTCTTCATTGCAGAAGCAGTCAAATATGCAGCTTTCTTCACGTTTATTATCTCACTCTGGTCCTTCACGGCAAAGAGGTTAGCCAGCCCATTTGTGATATCACTAAGAGGAAGGCTTGAATTTCGTATCTTATCGGTCCATATCTCCAAGAGTTTTCCTTCAGGCGCCTCTTTTGCAATATATCCAATGAATGAGGTATCACGACCATCTGACTTTGACTGCATACGGATAGCCTGGAGCACATTTTCCATTTGAGCAGTCCCATCTTCACTTTTCCCCTTCACATGCATGACAACCTCCACATTCACAGCCTCTTTAGCAGCGGATTTCACAACATTGAGCAACGATGCCTTCTTCTGGCTACACAAAAAATGTATCTCCTTGTTTCCAAAAACCATAATTGTCTCAGGGAACTCATACCCTAGCAACCAAATATTGACAGCTGAGGATTTCAAGTATCTCAAGTCCTCCGAAGGTGGCGGTGTAGCTATAGCAAGTACATCAGAAGAACCCCAAAGGTCATCTTTATGTTCGCGCCAGTGTGAATATAGGGCCTTCAGTCGGCTACTGAAAGTATTCAAGTCAATTGTATAAGCATTTCCACCTGCCACACTCCCATTTGAAGGTGGTCCATTTCCATTTCTCTCTTCAACCATGGCTGCGTCAATAATTCCTTCACTAATCTAGACAAGAAAAGACAATCACATGCAAGTTAGTAAACAACGAAGAGGCAACAAACCATACAACAACAATAACAGTAACAACAACTATGCCTAAGTCCCAACAAGTTGGGATCGATATGAATCCTCATTCCTTTCATTTAGCTCAACTCATATCATCACCATTATAAAAATAAATAAAAGAGCAAGTATGTCTTTACAAAAAGAATCTTAAGAAAAGGGAAATGACATCGAATGGTTAACACCTTCACTGCAAAAATTTATGGTCCGGAAAAAATTAGGGCTTTTCCATATAACTGTGCAAACACCCAAATTAAAAACATGACACAAAACTTAGTAAGCACATTCCCGTCAAATATGCCTAAGGTGCAACAAAATTAGGGTTTCAAGAAAGCTAAGAATAACACAACAGCCTTCAAACCAAACTTAAAATATCTAAAAATTCAAAATATTCCCCGAAGAAAAACATAAACCCCAAAAAGAGTACCATCCAATCATACACTTCGGTTCCAACTCCAAATTAGGGTTTCGGAAGTCGAAAGAATACAATAAAAAAAATGTACAAATTGTAGAAACAGAGGGAAAGAAAAAACTCACAAATTCAAGTAAGCCTCGTAAACTTTGGATTCCAGAATCCGCCAATTAGGGTTAAACTCCGATAAATTAGGTGAAATATAAATTGTTTGCGGCGGCGCAAGAAGTCGGTTGAGGGTTTCAGATACTCTTTAACAATAAATAAGCAGGAAAAATACTGAATTATTGAAGAAGAAAAAAATCAAAAGAATAGCTGGAAAGTAAAGCAAAGAACGAAAAGAAGGTTTCACAAATCGAAGAACGAAAGGCAAATGCGACGGGAAGAAAGGCCGAACGAGAGGGAAAAAAAAAAAGAGAAGCTCTGGTTATATGGAGGGAGAAAAAATAACAGAGCGAATGATCTATTTGAAATTCGGCGAGTCTAGAAACTTCATTATTTTTATTGGAGAACTAAATGAAATAAGGTTTGTAGTTTCATGGAATTACATGAATGCCACAAACATTTCAACTTAAGTGACAGTTTCGTCCTTCATGATATTTTAGTCTCACGAAAAAATCACTCACATCGGGGGAAAATCAAAGGCTGGATGAAATCTTAACAGGGGTCTTAACGTAATTTTACAAACAATAAATGAGAATGCTTATCTAGATTAGAAGGGTAATAAGGTACTTTTAGCTGCTTAGGGATTTCCTTTTACTAACGGAGGCGTTAAAGAAGTGTGCTCTAGTTCCCTCCAAAATCCGCAAATGCTCTTTTCTGAAAAAATATGAAACAATTATCGGCATATTTTATCTGACATAAATAGTTAAAATGGTTCCTTATACAAGGATCAGGGCTACCTTAACCCTTCTTTTTATCACAATATATATATATATATATATATATTCTATATATATATTCTATATATATTATAATAAAAGCACGAAAGCGCTTAGCAAAATATTGTTTGTCTTTTTTATCCTTTTAACATAGAATTCATACTGGATAAAATAGTCATTGATTATTTTCTTAATATTTAGGCTTTCAAATTAATTTAAAGTTTGACTATTAAATTTTTTCTTATTTGAGTTAGGTATAATTTCCTAATACTTAAGAAATATATAGGATTCATTCCTTATTTGGATTACTTTTTTTTAAGAATTATTAGTTAAGTTTATAGATATCTTTTAAAACAATAGTAATTAATTGACTTTAGAAGTCGTTATCCAAGTTTGAGAATTTTCTTATGAATGGGAAATAAAATGTGTGTGCCCGTCAAAGAAATAAAAAAAAATACCATGTTAATTATTATATTTACTTAAACAACATCGTAGGCAGCTTTTATGCATTTCAAAAAATATTGTGAATTTCTGAAAATAATTACAACTCCGTTATTTTGGTTGTACCTTTTTAATTAAGCAAGAAAATAATAAAGCTCTAGCCAATTTTTTAGTGTTTTGACCCAAAAAGAAAATATATAATTAAAATAGATACTTATTTGCATCTAAAAAATAACAAAAACTACACAATTGGTACTTTAAAATTCTAGCTAAAACTATTTTTTTGTTCAGCTAATGTGGTGGCGTTCCAGCTAAATTTTTTATAAATTTGACCCGAAAAGTTAAAATATACAATTGGATCAAATAGACATTATATCTAAAAAAATACAAAAATTAGATAAATTATATGTTTGTATATAAAGATGAAGCAAGAAAAAATACATAATTATATTAACAATAGAAAAATATTACATCTAATCAAAGTTATTTTTTTTTGTTTTTTTCACTTTCACGCGCCTAAAAAAAAGTGTATATATCTATGCTCTTTACCACGTTAACGTCAAGGAGTAACAACAATCAAATAGCCAACTTCGGGGCTAATTAAGACTACAATTTGTATAGGATTGTAACTTATTTCGTGCAAAGTTTAGAGAATATTTTTTTAACATAAGCTCCATATTTTTGGCTCATAGATTAACATGGTACTTTTAGAATCCATTAACGATAATTATTCCACTATAATCTTAGACTCTTACTTCTATAAAAGAAAATATTCGGATGTATGGTTTCGTGCTTGGACAAAGAAATAAAACCTACTCCAAAATGAGAAAATATATAGTAGATTAATCAATATGTAGCGGTTAAATATCTTTTGTAATAGTAATTTAGTCTTTTCTAACATGTTAAACACAATTGATATGATATTTCTTATTAATCATAGAAATAAAACAATTGTATTTTTGTCTTAAAAGTTTCTTCCTTCGCTGAAGTTAGTTAACTAGGATCAATAATTTTAAGAAACTTAAACTTTTCTTAATTTTAATTTTAGAACTCAAACACAAATTTTAATATAATATTTATGTAAACATAAACGTAAAATGTAGGTATTTGGACATTTTTTGTTGCAATTGGAACAATAGTATTTGAAGTTAAAAGTTAAAGTTGAAATATTTTTGTACGTGAAAATCATTATTTCACCTGAAATGCTCTTATACGTTTTTTAATAATTTATCATTATCTTAAATATTGAGGCCAAACTAATATCACCAACATTATTTAAATTTTTCCATTTTGCGTTAGTTTGCATTTTCAAATAATGAAAAAAAATAGCTTTCACAAAATTTGACCGTAAGTTTTATCAATAAATTCAGCAGAAGCTTTTATTTTAAATCTCAAAATTTCTTTAAGACATTCTCATGGTGTTTGCCCCTTTGCTTATCCTTTCCTAAATTTCTCATAAAATAATTTATTTGAAATATATCAAATTTAATTAGCGCTTTAAAATATAGAATTCTTTTCAGCTTTTGCTCCTCAATTTAGCTCAAGTCTTTTCCAAAAGCTTCAAACATGACTCAACACAAGAGGACTCCAATAAATCCACTTCGACATCTAATACCAGTACTCTGAACTAAATTTTTCAAAATAATTCTTATAACTCTAAAAATTATTCTTTTGAAACCGGCATATTTGACAGAACGCGGCCCGAATCAAATTCTTTTCCATTCAAGTGTTTTGGTCTCGGATATTCCTGGTGCCCAAGAAATTGATTCATTTGATTGAAAGCATGTGTAGAAAGTTTTTATGCACAGGAGGTGTGGAGGTCACAAAGAAAGCACTCCTAGCCTGAAACAGATTGTGATGGCCAAGAGCAGCATGTGGATTAAACTTGTTAGATATAGATATATGGAATAAAGCAGCTATTTGCAAGCTACTGTGGAATCTATGTAAGAAGAAAGACAAAATGTAGGTTCAATAGGTTCATGTATACTGTAAGAAATATAATTCAATGTGGGGAGCTGAGCCAAAGCAAGCATCGTGGATGATCCAGAAGATACTTAAAGCCAAAAAATACTTTGAGGAAGCTGGCTGCTCAGAAGAAGAGGTATGCATAATGGAAAAATTCCCAATCAAGGCTATGTACTTGTAACTTAGAGGAGATTTTAGTAAGGTGTCATGGAGAAGGTTGATATGCAACAATGCTGGGCTACCTAAATGGATATTCATCTTATTCCTGACTGCACATAGAAGACTACTAACAAGGGACAAATTGAGGAGATGGGGTTACGTGGAAGATGCTACCTGCCCACTGTGTCACACAAAAGAAGAAACTATTGATCACCTATTCTTCAAATGTTTATTCTCAACACAAATATGAGCAGCAGCGATGGTGCTGGCATGGGAGAGGATTCATAGACAGGTGATGACGTGGGATCAAGAATTGGAAATGGGCTGAACAACACTGTAAAGGCAGAAGTTCCAATGCTGAAATTTACAGGATGCCACTAGCTGGAAGCATATACTATATATGGCAAGAGAGAAATGCACGATTCTTTCAAGCAACACAGAGGAATGTTGACGCAATCACTCGATCATTAACACAGGAAATACATTGTCGAGGGAATTTGAAGCAACGATTGAAGAGAAGGCTACTAGAGTTAAACTGATATCCTATTATTCATATAGATATGTAAAAAGATAATTATAAATAGATTGGAGTAGTGGGAAAGGAAGAGATAGCTGAATCTGTGACTTATGTCCAAATCAAGCTATATAAAGAATCAAATGTGTAAATATTAGTAAATATTGTTTAGTTACCAAAAGAAACTTAGAAAATGCTCGATACACTGAAGAAAATCTACACACTAGCAGTTATATTTATATTATTTTACTCACTAATTTAAAGTATGTGTGTCACATGTGTACCTCATATCTTTTTAAGAATTACATAATTATTATTCAAAAATATATTTGAGTTATAAAATAAAAATAAAGCAAACAATTCAAGTTTTGAAAAAATGATGAATGATTTGGCTTTGTACGTTTATAATTTGAAGCTTCATACAAACATATTTAGGATATTTAGTGTGAGCATGTGATTTTTCACCTACCATATATTCCTACAAAATTTGGTAAAATAAATAAATTTTATAAATTTTGTTGAATTTTAGTGTTATTTGTGAATTGCTTTGCATTGCATGATCATAATTCGTTTTTAAAATTATTAAAGTTACATAATTAGGTGTGTATTATTATCAAGGAATTACAAATTTATTATTCACAATTAATTGAAATAAATAACAACAAAAGTGATGAATATTTGACATAATGTAGATTTAGCGATTAATCGTTTAATTTAATCTTTTTTCGGAATTTGTTTTCTAAATGATTACGAGTATCAAATTAAATATTTTACTCTTAATTAATTAATTAATCAGTGTATGAATTAGACAAAAATTAAGTTAAAGTTAATTATTACATTTTTTGTTAGGTTTAAACTTAATTGAAATTAATTAATCAACTATAAGAATAATAAAAACAAGACTTGGGCTAAGCTTGCCTAGGCCCAAAACTCGTCTCCCCTAACACTCAAATAACCAAGCCTAATTGAACCCCTTACCCAGCCGGCCCCATTATACCCAAAACGAGCCCGTTTGGACTAAGACTAATCCCGATCGTTGATCTCTTAAGATCTAACGACTGGGAATTAATTAAACCTATACTATATAACTGCAACCTCCCCCCCCCACCTACCCCCAATCCCCTAACTCTAACACCCATCAGAGACGAACCCCCCCCCCCNTCGCCCACCGGCGGCGGAGCTCCGCCAATCGACCCCAAACTTCTACTCTACAACCTCCTGCACCTCCTTAACTCCGTCCCACTATTAGTTTCCCCAAAAAAATCACTCAGTTTTGAGTAATTTCAAATCTAGGAACATGGAAACACTAAAGACCCGTCCCCGTCGACTTGAAGACTTTCAATGACTCTCACTTACATGAGTCGATAGTTCTTGTTGAGAGCTATCGATTCATATGGGTTTGGGTTATTTCCAAACCTCGCCAGAATCCGTCCAAACACCCCACTGGTACCCTCCCTCCCTTTCTTTTATATCTTTTAATTAAATTCATGATTTCGCCTTTGTTTAATCACTGTCCCTAGGGTTACTGTTCTAGGTTTAGAAGTCTTCCCCTTCTTTCACTGTCTTTCCTTGACCTATTCATGCATGTTCTTCTTAACTAATCCAAAACCCTGAACATATTTCATGTTTAATTTGCTTAGTAACTAGCCTAGGGTTTTTATCACTGTTTCATATGTGTGCTTATTTCTTTTTCCTTGTTCCGTTTTGGTTAATTGATTCTGTTTATTTAGTTATGTGTTTGGATTAATTGAACCATGTTTAGATAGTCGAATAATTTAGTTTAGGTTTTAAGGTTAGTCTAAGTTTTAAATATGTCCATGACAGTCATGTATTTGTTCTTGATCGAATTCCTTTGAATATCATGAAAGATCAACTGGTTTCTTATGTGTTTGTTTGGCTAATAATTTGTTTGATTAATGAATTCGGGTTAATATGCATATAGGATGTCTAGAATTCTTTGATAGTTATTTTCCTAACCTACTGTTTTTATTAGTAAAGTTTGATCCTAATGAGTTAGCCACTCCTGTTAATATCAAGCTTTGGTCATCGATTAGGTAAAAGTCAATCTCTAGTCTAATGTTAGGATTACCTTCTAATTTCTCTTATTCTTTCTGTTTTAATCAAGATGTATTATGAGATTATGGATTATAATTTGACATAAATAACTGAGTGTGTAAGAAACAGTAAACCAAGGTAACTAACAAGTATGATTAGAAACTAACTCTAAGAACCTAATCAACTAACCCTTAATTAACTAAGTCCTAATCCTAGTTAAGAATAACTAATTAGTTTTAATTAATTAAAGTAAGTCTGAGGAGTTTAATCAACTAATTAGTTTTGTTTTTTTCCTAACTCTTCTTGATGTAATCTTGGTTCCAATGCAAAATTTGTGTTGCTGATTTATTAATATATTGGATATGTTACCATCTCAAAAAATATGATGTTCATCTCATTTATTTAATTTTTATTGTGTATGGGAATGTTCTAATTTAGTTCATTTCTGGTTCAGAATATTCTCTTATCTAGCTTGGAGAATGACCCGATTCTTAAGATTGCTGATTTTGGTCTCTCAAGGTAAGGAACTTGATATGGAGTTCTGAAACAAGGAAGCTAAAATGCTTGGCATCATTAACTATCTTTTTATTCTTGGAGCAGAATGTTAAATCCGGACGACTTTGCAAAAACCGTTTGTGGTTCCCCTTTTTACATGGCTCCAGAAATTCTTCAATTTCAAAAATATGATGCAAAGGTAAGAAACTAGTTAATACAACTATATAACACAGATGAGACAAGTTGATACCTATTATTCTGAATAGGTTGATATGCGGAGTCTTGGTGCTATTCTGTTTGAACTACTTAATGGTTACCCTCTTTTCCGTGGTAGGACTAGTGTTCAGGTAACAACATTTTCTTCAATGCAAAGGCCTCCCTCTGTTCGTTAGTCCACTTATCAATTATTATGTTTTTAATATAGATACTACAGAATATCAAGGCGTCTCTGTGTCTTCCTTTCTCTGAGCTGATTATTCCTCAGTTGCACCCTGATTCTGTTGACCTATGCTCGAGACTATTGTCTATCGACCCAGGTATCTGTAATCAATATCATTTGTATTATCTTCCTACTTCATTTAAGTTTGATAGATCTTCCTATATCTGCAAAGAAGCGGATCTCTTTTAAAGAGTTTTATCGACATTGCTTTTTGAAGATAGGTGAAGCGGGGGATGAAAGCTTCTGTTTGAAGTAAATACATTCAAATATCTTGCTAGGCAGAAGGACCAATATAGTTATTGTTGTTTATTCTTGGATTCCAATTTTCCTTTGTCAACTTGATGAGCTCAGCGTCGTTTTCCTGCTGATTACTCTAGGCTATTCACTAGTCTGTCAGTTTCAAATCATGTGAATGTGTCATTCTCATAAAGCAATATGCATCATTGTACATCATAGGGGTGTGCATTCGATTTATCGATTCGATTTTGACCCTTATCGATAATTACTTATCGATTATCGATTTGTACATATGCTTATCGTTATCATTTCAATAAGGTTTCGATTTTTTCAATTTCGATTTATCGATTTTGGGGCTTATCGATTCGGTTATTGATTACACCAATAAGAAAATTTGCGGGATTCCACGGAAAGTATATCGCTATAAACACGCCTAACTAATATGGACAAAAAGAAGCTAAAATAAGACGTACACCGTTTATAACATAAAAATTGTGTCTCTTGAAAGAAAAATACCCGTTTCTACATCAAAGAAAAAAGGGTACCTGAAGAGAGGTCAATGACAGGGAGATAAGGTCTCTTGAAATGTATACGGAGGTGAAATCTGTCGATGCTTGAAATTGTAACAAAGGCACGGAGATAGAGAGAGGGAGAAACGTACTATTGAAGTCGCTGGAGTACGCCGGAGTTCACTTTCTCTGCTGGGTTTGCAGTTCGCGGGAGAGAGGGAGAAAGGTAAAAGCGGCGCTGAAGAATGGATAGAGGAAATAATAGGGTTAGGGACTTAGGGTAAAGGAAAGGGTATTCTAGAATAAGGGTATATTTGTCTTTTTAGTATATCTTATCGGTTTATCGATAAACCGATAACCGAAGAGGAAAAAATCAAAATCAAAATCGATAACTCAATAAGAAAAATTTCGAAATCGAAATCGATAAACCGATAACAACTAATTGATTCGACTTATCGGTAAATCGATTCGAATACACACCCCTAGTACATCATAGTTCTCTTTTACAGATAATGCAGTCAGGTTTTACATTCTAATAACCAGCTTAGGTGGCATTGATTCCTAAACTACCTAAACTCTCCCGCATCAAATCTTCCATCTTTGGCCATCCGAGGACAAATTAATGATTCTCCAAAACCTTCAAATTGATCATATGGAATTGAGGAAATTCCTTCAGTAGTACTAGCATCAGTATCATTTGTCTCCAAAACAATGTACTCTCCTGCCTCAAAAATCTTGTACCATTCCTTGCCATCTGAGTAAAGGACAACTAACTGATTTGCACAAATTCAAATTGATCAACTGGAGTTAATGAAATTCCTTCACATCTTTGACAGCTGTTGTTTGCTAACACATTTAAAGAGGTTGGTACCCAAGCCCCCTGATACAATATGAAACTTGTTCTTCCATTATTATTCTCCAAAATAGAAAAAGGGTTGCTTGTCTTTAAGAAGGTTGGCTACATCTTGACTTGGAATGCAGCAGAAAAGTTCTCATTCTGGATGCTGACCACGAAAACTGAACATCTTGCAGCATTGTGTACTTCAACTCTGGCTAGGGGATCATGGGGTGAGCTAGAGGAGTGCTTTTAATATCTGTTTTCTGCTTATTGACTTATATTATGCCCTGAAGACCCTGATCAGATGAATCCTACCCTGATACTACCCTACTTGTCGGCCTCTGTAGGACGGACACTGCTATGTACTAAGAGACAAAAGTTAGCCGACCAAAGGAGTGGAAGTAACTTCTTTTATCATATGGTTCCCATCTCTTCATCATAAACAGTTTCTCCATGAGTTTAAGGGGTTCAAGATGCTATGGAAATCAATTCCGAGGAAATGACACCAACCTGTAAAAGGCATTTATTATCTTCCGAAACTATCAACAGTTACAAATTGCACAGGGACATCTTCATGGTTAGCTGCATGATATCACAGTCTTGTTAAGATCAGTATTCCAATAATATTATGTATAACTTATGTTTGCAATTTGGAATAAACTGGTAATTGTAACCAAAACAAAGAAGTGAGTGCAAACACAAATAATTGATTTCTAGGAAAAAAGATGCTGCAGAAGGTTCAACCTTACCTGTAAGCCAACTAACTTTTTCTTGTCTTGAAGATATTAAGGTGCCTTTTTACATGTCCTGCCACATTTGCAGGGAGAACTTACTAACATCTATCTAATGCAGTTCTTTTCCTCAATCCATTTCCCATTGAGCTTATTATTATATATCTATACGAAAAGGATTGCTGCATTTACAAGATGAGAATGGAAAAATTGTACAAGCGGTATTGACAAAAGAAAATAATAGCTTGAATTTTGCTAGTGTAACAATATGTAGCACTATCCTTCATCCAGTTTGTTACTGTACATTGGATTCCTAATTATTCTGTTATTCAATGAGAAATTCTACTTCACTATTAACAAGTGATGCCATCTTTTGTACAGAACCAGTTTTGCATTGCCCTAGTGGTCTGCTAATTCATCTCCGTTTTGTGACCGTTCTAGCAGTTGTATTTTATCCTACGTGGTGCTGTCAAACATGGCCAATTGGAGGAGAATCTGTAACTATATGATAGCGATTTAATTCTATATCTGGATTCTAGTTTTATATGCCCCACAAATTTGGTAGCATAAGAAAACGGCAGTTAAACTGAAGCTAGAACTTCAAAAAAGTTTCATGAGTTTCCTTATCTTCTTTTTTTCTTTGTTCCTGTTTTTTCTTTTGGTGAACAAGATGACTGACAAGGCAACTGAGACAGAACGAGGGCTAAGAAGGATATATCTCTTTCATGGTGAGAAACAAACACGACAAATTCATAGAGAAAAGGCTAATGAAGATAGAAAAATCTAACAGGTCATTGGTAGAAGAAACTCTTAGCTTCTCCCTAATAGATTTCCTTGTTGGCTTGTTTAGATGACCCTTCTTCTAAAATGACTTGATGTGAAACAATCACTTAAACTTTTTAACAAGAAGTTGAGTAGTTGTTACCTGATTAACTTTAGTTGTGTCATGCAACATGTTTTCAAAGATAGGGGTCATTTGGTTTGTTTTGTTTGATGTGTTAGTTTAGTAGTCAAACAAGAGTAAATAACCTTAATCATATATGTATTAGGAGTAGGACATGTAGTATCTATATATAGCACTCATTGTATCATTGTATTATTGTACTATGTGAATTAATAGATTTTTCTCCCGTGCATTCTCACATGGTATCAGAGCAACAGTGAGAAAACATCCGGGAAAGAAAACCCAGCCAAAACAGATCGCCGTGCTTCAATTCCGGCGACCCTTTAGGGCTGTTTTCGAGAAAAACCTATATTCGTCGGTGTTGTGCAAAAACCAACACCACCACGAGGTAGATCAGCTTCCGACGATAAAACCCCCAAAATTTCTCCGGCAGAAACCTACCCACGCGCCGCCGGGAAAATTTTTCCGGCGAGTCTCCATCATCCACGCGCTGGCACGTGAGGCACCTTCCGGCCAATTTTTGGCCGAGCTTCTTTAGGACAGCCTGGTCGCACAGTAATTCCGACCCTACCCGTGCCTTTATTTTTCAATTCCGAGTACTTTGAAAATTTTCCGGCAGCTACAGTGTTCCCTTCGTCTGTTTCAGGGAATTTCCAATTGGTTCTTTCTATTATTTGGGTGTAATTTTGTAGACCTCTCTTTAATCCAACGATGTCTTTTGGAGTTGATGTTTTCGGGTCTAAAAATCCGGGCTCTGGCGGTTCCGATATTATGATTACCTCATAACCTTTAATGGGAGGTTCAAACTACTTACCTTGGGCTTCATCTGTCGAGCTGTGGTGTAAAGGTTAAGGTGTTTAAGATCATCTAATCAAGAAGTCTAGCGAAGGAGATGAAAAGGCCAAAGCACACTAGGAGAAGATCGATGCTCAGTTATGCAGTATTCTGTGGAGATCTATTGATTCCAAGTTGAGCCCTTGTTTCGTCCATTCCAGACATGTTATTTGGTTTGGGAAAAGGCTCGTACTTTATACACTAATGATATATCTCGTTTCTATGATATGATATCGCGGATGACAAATTTAAAGAAACGTGAATTAGATATGTCTACTTACTTGGGACAAGTACAGGCAGTCATGGAGGAATTTGAGAAGTTGATGCCAGTTTCTGCTAGTGTTGAAAAGCAACAAGATCAGCGACAAAAGATGTTTCTAGTTCTTACTCTTGCTGGACTTCCTAATGATCTTGACTCAGTACGCGATCAGATATTGGCTAGTCCGACTATCCCCACAGTTGATGAATTATTCTCTCGATTACTTTACCTTGCTGCAGCACCAAGTCACCCAGTGAGCTCATCACAGACACTTGACTCATCTGTTCTCGTATCCCAGTCAGTGGACAATCGGGC